>NDXB01019985.1:0-71558 GCA_002631895.1 Agapornis roseicollis | reverse complement strand
GGGTTGGAACTGGATGATCTTAAGGTCCTTTCCAACCCTAACTATTCTATGATTCTATGTGGTCAGAGCAGAGGCCTCATCTGCAGGCACTGAGAATCCAAGGACCTGTAGAAGAAGATAAAAATGGCAGTGCCTGCTTGTTGTTTGCTCTGTTAGGGCTTCTTTCCTGGTCAATGTGGCAAGTTGAGTGAGTTCATGAATTTCAGGCTTACTAGAGGTCATCTTTATGCTTCCCTTGTTTGTAAGGCCGAGGGCTTTGATAGACATAGCAGGTACTGAAGCTTCTATGTCCTCTCCCCTCACAGGGGAACTCCATCCTGGTGTATATCTGGTAGGGTAGGCCCCACCAGGCTGACTGTGATCCTCAGCAGCACTGGGAGTACATGTTCAGTCTTGGGCCCAGTCCAGGATAGCTGGTTGACATTAATTGCTGCCTTTCATACCTAGAATTCATTTCCTCATTTCCCACAAGGTATGGAGGCATTTGTAGGGCCTCTGCTTCTGCCTTAATTGAATATTTTTGTATAATACCCATTAAAAACAAATAATGCATTTGGAAGGGGTCATAGTCCAAATATCCTGACATAGCTATATATGGAATGATAGATGGACTGTCAGGGATCTTTGCCCTAATTTTTTCTGTCATTTAATTCATAATTATCCCTGGGGACAGTTGGGCATCTTCATTACTTTGTTCCTACTTGCCTGAACAGTTTATATCTTAGTTTATTGCCATCTGTAAATCTGTGTTCAGAACACTGTTGAAGAGGCAGGGCTGTAACTGCTGAACAGCTGCTGCTGTACTCACTGCTGTGTGAGCCAACTGCTCACGGTTTATGCTGCTCCATCATGATGTGAAATGCTGGTCTGTGCTGCTTTAATGCTGGTCATTTCTGTCCTGGTGATAAGAGGAATTGGACATTATTAAAGGACCTCAATTACATGTATCGCTGATCGCACACAGTAAAGGATACTATGCTCTGCTGGTTACATGACTTGTGTTGCCATCATAGTGCAACTTGGTCAGGTCTAATGGTGTGAAAGTGATTTTTTTACTTTGCTTGAAGCACTGCATCCTCCCCTCCTTTCTCCATTCACCTTTGTATTTTCCTTCTTCTGTCGAGAGAGAATGCCAGTCTTCTTACTGAGAGTCCCTTTTGGAAATGAGCCCAGCGCCTTCCTTTTTCCAAGTTACCCTCTGTTTGGAGTCTAGAATCAGAAACTTTGATGTGATTTGGAATTTGGCTTCCCGTATGAGGATTCACACTTCCTCTGTGACAAAACACCCTGGTGAAGATGACATGTGACTCAGGCCAAGGGAGCTTGTGTTCTAGTTTGATTGTTGCCATTCACTTGTGGGTTGGACATTTTAAGGCGTGGTTTTCATTTTTGATTATCTCAGTTTTCACATTTTGAAATATGCTGATCATTCTTGTGATGACTGTTAGCAAAACCTGGTTAAAAAGACATTCAGCATTAGGGTTAAAGGCTGCTGTTTATATAGCTTCTCATTCTAGATATTAATGGACTGAGGCTGGAATCAGCTAAATATCTTTGTTGGGTGCATATGTAGAACTTCTGACAATAGCTGTACCTGAAGCTGACAGATGGCAGTACTATTTTTACCTTGGGAAAGCTTGCTGTGATTTTATACTTTAAACTTGGGATATATCCAGACCTCTGATGGTTGAAGAAAAGAAAACTGAGCCTCTCCCAGGGTAGCTGTCTAGAACAAAGACATTTCCTTGTATTGGTGTTGATCTCTCTGCTCTGATTTGGATGTGCGCTGATGACTCATATCAGTAGTGCTCCCAGTATAAGCCTTCTGGAAAACGAAATCAAAGACTTCTTTCACCTTTGGTGCAGGCTTTGGTATGGGTAGTATCCAGGTATTCAAGTGCAAAACTGTTCTGCATATATTTATGTCACATTTCTGTAGTTTGCACAGTAGCAGTTACTTTTCAACTTTATCACATAAGCCTCCACCTCACATTTGAAGGTGGGTTCATTAGAGTTTTTAGATCTACTGGCAAGGGGTGAATTCTATTTGACTTATTTGAATATGAAGTGTGTCTTGCCATTGGGCTATGAAAGATACTGCCAGAAGAAATTTTGACCCCTGCGTACTTACCTGTTAAAATGAGGGGAAAAAAATAAATGAAGAAACATTAAGAAACAAAAAGTAAGAAACAGAAAGACCTCAGGACCATCAATAAGTAAAATCTCAAGTATAACTTCCAAAGACATCAGTGAGTATCAAATTAATTGTGTTACAAAGTCCCTTTTCTAACAATAATTCGTGCTACCCTGCTGCTGTGGGAAGGCATTGCTAAGTTATTCTTTTCTGTCTATTCGTAGGCCCCAGATCCAGTTGAAAATTACATCAGTGAGGGAGAGTTTGAAGATGATCTGAGTTCTTCTACCCCGAGCACGATAGAGCTGGAGATACGAGGATCCAGCCAAGAAACAGATGAAGATTATTTTGAGACCCTGTCACATCAGAGTGGATCTTTGTCAGATGTGAAAACTGAGCCTTTTGAAAGTGCATCAGACACAGAATCTATTTCCAGTGATGTAACTGGGGAAACTCGCTTGGCTTCAAACTGCCTTTTAACTGAAAGGAAAAATCTGCTCTCTAGACTTCCTAAAGCGAAGGCAGAAACAGCCCTTCATGACCTGAAGAGCTCAAAGCAACCAGAGTTCACCCAGCAGGTGCAGTTAGAAGTGTCCTCCAAAATAAAAGTGGCACTGAGCAAGACTGAATTTTGCATACAATCTGTAAAGTCAAAAGGTGAAGAACCGGGTGATAAAGAGCTAACATTGACCAGTGGTATCTCCAACACAGAGAACCAAGTCAGTGAAGAGGGTATTGTTTCACAGTCGAATAGAAAGTCTGTAGCAGTATTGCAAAGTAAAGCAGATTTTGAAAGCGGTAAAGTGCATTCCTGTACTGACTCAGTACCTATAGAAGATGATGTTACAAGACATCCTGCAGTATTAACCATTGCTTATTTCAAAGCGAACTCTGAAAGCTGTTTGATTTTTCCTAAGGTACAGCAGTTTTCCTTCCAGTCAGATGCAGCATCAAGCTGTAGTTTGCCTAACCTTCATTTTGAAACAAATGGACTTAACTGTAAGAGTTACACTGAGACATCTGACTGTAAGTGTGAATTAGACTCTATGTCCAGTATAGGATGCAGCAGGAGGAACTCAGTTGACAATGAGAGAACTACAGGTAAAAGGGCAAAACATGGAAGTACAGACATCATGTTGACATCAGACTCATTCTTTTACCAGAGTTGCTTTGAACCAGCATCTCAGCCACCACTCACAAGGTCAGAGATTACAGAAAGTAAAACATGGCATAGTGTACCTGAAAATATCAGTGCTCAAAGCAAGACGGAATATGTGGAGAGCTGCATTAATCTGACAGACAAATTTAGATGGTCATGTTCCAGAATACATCTCCAAGGGCTGGATTTTGAATACACTTGGAAAAACTTAGGAAAGGTAACTGTAAGCCCTGAAAAGGCAATACAAATAGAGGGCAAATATGACATAAAAAGAGCTTTCCTTAATACTGACATAGACTCAAATGAGCATGAGCTTTTTCAACCAGAAGGCTCTCCCCAGTGCGCGGATTATTATTTGCACTCTAAATCAGAAACGTGTGGCCTTAGACCAGAAGCAGTAGGTAGCTGTACTGATAGCTTGTCTTCTACACAGATTGATGCTTGTGAGTGTAATCCAAAACAAAGAGAGACTTCATCTGCCCTGGGCTGTGAACCAGTGATCATAAATGCTGAAGAACTTATGAGAAGTGACCAGTATAAAGCTGAAAAAGATCTGGAAGCAAACAGATTCCCTGATGCAACTGATGTTGAATCTGGCATTGATGACACTGAGAACCTAGCAGCTTGGCATGTAGGTTTTCCTGCTGTTGTGGAAAACAGAGATTCTGATTGTTCTGTAAACTGCATCGCCACTGGTAGAATACAGCAAAAAGGTTTGAAGGAGAATGGCTTTGAATCTGAACTGTCAAGTGTGGAGATCATGGCAGGGGAACGATCAGTAGAGGATTCTTCTAACCTTGACTTGGCTTGGAAAGTCCTGGAAACACCACTGCAGCCAGGTGGTATTAACACTGGGGCAGAACACAAGGAGTCCCTGCAGCAAAATACAAGTTGTAAAACTAGTGCCTTAAGGAGGGACTCTGAGCTAGGAACAAATGAACATCCTGCACAGAAAGAAAAGGATGAAGATAGTGTCTTTGCTATTGAAATGACTTCTAGATCAGATTATATAAACCAGAGAAGGCATTTAATGACTCTTCCAGAGTTAAAGCCTGCACTAATCATAGTATCTGTAGAGCAGAAAGGATTACAGTCCAAGACATTGCATGATAATCTTCCTCCTGAAGTGGTAACTGAAACATCGAGTAATGTAGTGAACAAGAATTTGATGTCTGCTCATACTGTCAGCAAAACTCATGATGAGCCAGAGAGAGTTCTGAGAGAAAGCTGTAGCTGTGAAGAAGAAATTCTGGCCATCCACTCCATTCCTGGTAGTGCAGAGCTACTTCCTGGTACGGATACAGCTGAAGAAAACCCAGAAGTTTCACAAGAGAAAAGAGAGAAAACAGGTGCAGTTTCATCCTTAGGGTTTACCTGTAGTAATTCCATGGTAATGAGTGCAGAAGTGGACTTTGGGAGTGTTGCTGTAACACTGGGCAATGATATCTTTAGTGCAGAAAGTCAGGCAGATGGATGTGAAGAAGCGCTTTTAAACTCACATGCTGGAAGTAGTGTTATGGTCTCTGAGAAAGAGCCCTATAGAATAAAGACTGGTTTTGAATCAGAGACAGAACAGCTCAGAAAGTCACAGGCTGAAAGAGGAGAAAACCAGGTGTCTAAGGAAGAGGAATTAAAAGCACATCAAGGCAGAGAGGAAGGCTCATATATAACTGGTGCAGTAACACTGGAAGTGTGCAGTGTAAGCAGTTCGTGTCAGGGGGGTGGTGCTGATGTTGATCTTCAAGGGCCCAGCATCAGCCCTGAACAAGCAATAGCCAGGCAAGGAAGTGATGGCTGTAATGGTTCAAAGGAACAAGTAGTTATTTGTGAAGAACCTTCTCCTAGGGAAGGAAAGGAGGGCTTTGCTGCAGAAGACACAGCTAGCCCAAGCAAAGACGGTACACTGAATATAGATGTGTCTGATGTCTTTAACTGTTCTGTGAAAAGGGAGACTCATAACACTTGCATGCTGGGCCTAGATAATATAAGTACCTGCAGCACTAACAGTGAGGAGATGGATGAGAATGCAGTGCATGTCCTGGGAAGTAACAGCAGTCTCTATAAAGTGCACAAGCCAATGAAGAATGGGAATAGTGGGAAAGCTTCCAGGTTTTTAGTATTCTCAAAAATGACATCTTTCAGGAAAAGTAAGCCTTCCACAGCAGAAAATCAGGGAAGTAGCAGCTTTTTTGGCAGTAAGGCAAAGTTGGAAGATCTGGATGCTGGGAAAGAGGATGAAGACACTGAAAGTTTACAGTCTTTCAAGAGTTGTTCATCTGGCTCAGTCTTCCACAGGAAGGAAAGCTACACCTCTGAGTACTCTGATGATGATGATTTATTCTATGAGAGACCTGCAGGATTATTCAACAGAATGAGCCTGAGAAAGGCTTCTGGTTCTGGTCGGATACTGATGGAAGATGTAGATACAAATTCATCTCCTCCCACACTGGCTGCTCTCAAATACGTAGATAGACAAGTTTCAGGTTCATCTGAAAGCAATGAAAATGAACCTGTGGAATTCTCTGGGACTAGAAAATCATTCCCTGAAAATGAATACAAAAGAAATAAAACCCCCGAGGGGAAGAAGTTCAGGACAAGGTTGGCCTTGGCACACAAATCCCTCTCAAGCTTATTTGAGTCGAAATCTCCAGAAAAAGAAAATAGTGAGCAAAACTCAAGCTCAAAAGTATCAGTGAAAAATGAAAAGGAGAAAGCCAAACTTCGCCATAGCGCCTGGAAAGCTTTTCTGAAAACCAAGGAGGCAGACGGACTAAAAAGGCCTGGCTTAGCAAGTTTATCACCAGCACAGGAGGGTCTTAATGCAACTAACAGCCACGTAATGAGATCAATGTCAATAGAGCGACAGGATAGTTCCAATGGACACATGTATTTTAAACCAGAAACAGCTAATGGCTCCTTAGCAGACACCAACTGTTTTGAGACATCTGTTGAGCCTGTTGATGTCTCTTCACCTGCAGGTATATGGAGAAAACGAATACAGTCCCATGACATGAGCATGAGGTATTCACAGAGTTCGGACTGTGATGAACAGCAGGAGGCTCTGAGCAACAGTTTAAATACTTCTCTAGAAGAGTACTGGGTGAAATCTCCATTTAGCCCCACTGACTTGCAGTTGCCATTTAATCAGTCAAGTCCATCGTGTCCCCAGCTCTCAAACACTGATGGTAAAGACATGCCTTGTAGGCCCATGAGTCCCAAACCACAGAGCCCACGATCCACACCTCAGCACAAGAGCTTCCGATATCCTGGAAGAATATGTGCCACTTCGATGATCTCTCTTGGGAACAGCTCTGCAATTGAATGCAATTTGGAGGCTCCTGAGAGACCCAAGACACTGAAACCCAGAGGTAGTCTCTTACTTTCTGTACACTCACTGGACAACGAATACCAGAGGGATGACAGTGGCATAAGCAGTCAATCCCAGATCAGCTTAAACACGGCATCTTCCATTAGTGACATGCTCCGAGATGAGGTAAGTTGTTGCCTGGGAATGATCAGGTGGTGGTTTGCTTTGTTGTCCTTTGTTTTAATATGGTTTAGGAATTCTGGTGGAACTCTTTTTAATAGCTTAATGAATGCTTCAGTTAGGTGGGTGTGTAAATACTGGCTTTGCTTAAGATAGGAAGTGCTACTTAATCTCTCCATTCCTGTTCAAGACTGTATGAATTGAGTCAGTCTTTAAAGGAGGATTTACCACAAAAATCTAAAGGAATGGAGTCATCAAAACAGCACTGATGCATGATACACCTCAGACAGATTACACACACACCACCCTGTGTTCAACCCCAGCTTTTAGCTGGGTTTTACCCCTCTTAATGCAAAATCGAGCCATGTAACTGGTGTATAGCAACTAAGTTTCTTGCAGTGAAAAGCAACATAGAAATCAATACCCATTGCTTAAAGTCACTTTTTAAGAGGTAAAATCTTTATACAGTAAGTATCTGTCTTTGAAAGTACCCCGAGTCATTTGCAGTCACCCTAACTACCCTTTTATTGCCACTAGGAGTCCTTTTCTGCCTTTTGTACAGCAAACAGGAAAATCCAAGCCAAACCCAACATGGACTCAGGCTCTCCTTTTCATGTTGTATTGTAATCTTTTCTTGGTAACACATTAATTTTCTTGTGATAGGCTGGATCTCACAGAAAGAATAGTGTCTTCAATAGGGATTTTTTCTTTGGCTGAGGCCTTTAAAAACAGAGACTTCCACTGTCAGTAGGCTTTTAATCCCAGAGAAGATTTCTCAAGTCATAAATGTCTGGGAGTTTAGGAATCTCTTTCAGCGGCTAAGCAGAAACCAGCAGAGTGACTGAGACTGATCTGTTAGCTGAGATCTCAAGACTTGGCTTGATAGTGCTACTTTCTCAGTGTTGCTGATGATGTGTTTGAAGCTATTCTGCAGCTGAGGGGTCAAAGTATGAATAAAATCATTGACCTGTAAATGATAACCTAAAAGAGCATCTAGAAGAGATTGGAGAGATTAGGCATGTGTAAAACCTTGAACAGGCATGACCACATCCTGTAATATAAGCATTACGAGCAAATAAGTAATTACTTAAATTGATTGCTAGATTAAATAATTCAGAGAAAGCCATAAAAAATTTAAATGGTATCTAAGCCATATGAAACCAGTTTACTTTTCCTGATTCTTCTGGAGGCTGCAGGATACGATATCTGAGATGGATAACTGCAGCTGGAGCCTATAAATTAATGTAAATGTCCCAGCTTTCCGGACATAACATCTAATCTATTAAAGCAGGTAGGGCTTTTATTTATTTCCATTGTCATGACTTTATAGTCATGAAGCAGAACTGCAGCCTGGGTTTGGAGGTGACGTTGTTTCTTCAGGAATCTCTGAAAATGCATCAAAGATACTGGGCAAAGTATAGTTGCGGTGTTAAGGCTTTCCAACATAATTATCATCTAAATACTAAGGATGGTGCTCTTTATGTATGTTGCTAAGTAAAAAGGTCATAAAGTTACATTTAATAGTAGATTTGAAAAGTGCTTTTCTGTTTCATATCAGTAAAGACATCATTGCATAATTGTGAAGTTCCTTCAGCTCAGTTTGCAATGTGCCCTCCACTATGGGGGTATTATAGAATCCCAGACTGGTTTGTGTTGAAAGGGACCTCAAAGCTCATCTGATTCCAACCCCTGCCACAGGTAGGGATCCACCAGAGNGGGGGTATTATAGAATCCCAGACTGGTTTGTGTTGAAAGGGACCTCAAAGCTCATCTGATTCCAACCCCTGCCACAGGTAGGGACACCTTCCACCAGAGCAGGTTGCTCCAAGCCCCTGTGTCCAACCTGGCCTTGAACACTGCCAGGGATGGGGCAGCCACAGCTTCTCTGGGCACCCTGTACCAGTGCCTCAGCACCCTCACAGGGAAGAACTTCTGCCTAATGGCTAATCTAGACCAAACTATCTTAATATGTCCCATGTTTAGAATCTGTGCAAGTTCTCCTCAATCCTCTCTTGTGTGATGCTGTTCAGCACAAAACACCAGCTGTATACTCTTTCCTTTTTTATACTATCTGGTAGATAAGAAGTTTCTCTAGATTCTGACATCTCTGACAAAGAGAATTGATCTGGGGTTGCCGATTAACTGAGAGTGGATAGGAAGTGCCTGCAGTGGTTTAAGGGCTGTTTGAGTTTTTCAAACAAACAGTGAGAAACTGGGAAGATAGTGTTGTCAGGACACAACATTTTCCTGTCATGAAAAGAAACTCCTGTGTTCATCCATTCCTCAGTGTTGTTATCTCAAATACTGATTCTAATACTGATGCTACCTGGAGTGGTAGTTAGATGCCTCAGGACATGCTTGGTTTCAAATTCTTCCACTATAAAAACTGTAATGTTGTGCAGCCACTCATTAAAAGCAGATGAGAGTGAAGGACAAAGCTGGACAATTCCTTGCTCTCAGCTCAACATGAAGCAAATAAAATGGATAGCATAAAGAACATATCAGAAAGCACAGGACTTAATATATCAGACCTGCAGGCATCTAGGAAGCCTTTTCACATTGTATAACTGAAGTATGGTTGGAAAAGCACTGACAGACAAGACTGGTCATTATTCTATTTTCAGAGGCACTGTCTGTCTTTGTAAATAATATTATACAGAGTGACCTAAATCCCAGTAGTAGTGTTATTGTAATATGCCATCGAGAATAAGGGTGAAAAGGACATTTTCCTGTGCAGGGGGAGCATATATTATGCTCTCAAAGGATAGCAGAGCAGCTGCTTTGGGATGGAGTAGCCCTAAGCCTATAGAGAAAGCTGAGTGAGTAGAGAGGCTGGTTTTAGCCACTCAGCTGTCTTGGGAAACTCTTCTAAATAGTTCTGGGGCTGCATAACTGAGCTTTGCCGTCTTCTGTTCAAACTGATCTGAAGCAAACAAAATTCCTGCCAACAAACCCTTTGTTTTCACCTGCTGTTTGTAAAACAGGAGTCTAAACAGCAATGTCAGACACCGCCTGAAAAGAGGCCAAATGAGAAATGGGTTCCTCATCGCAAAAGGAGGCCCCCCCAGGTTCTACCATCCCCAAACTCTATTTCCACCCTTGAGAGCAAAGCCTGGAGGCTTTCCTTCCTTGCTCCAGATAAAAAAGCCAAGGAGATTCCAGAGAGGAGGAAGAGACCTAAACCCCTCTATAAGTGCTTCAGCTTCGATGATGTTTGGATGGAGAGGAACCAGAAATGGAAGCTAGAGAAGGAGACACAGCCAGAGAGAGGGATTCAGTTGCGACACCTCCCAGGGGACCAGTTAAAAGTAAGAAACAGTACTCCATCGTCCTCATTATCTGGCACTGACTTCCTCTCTGTTCTGGCTGCTTCTGTCTACCGTCATCATATTCCTGTCCTTGTACTTTCTCTGGTACCAGTTCTCGCTGCTTTTCTTTGGGCCTGATAGTCTGTGGAAACTGACTGAACACTAACCTGGTCCATAAGTGATGATCTCTAAAGGTGGTCAGTATTTTAATCACTGTACGTGAGCAGTTCTTGCCCCATGCCATGTTGGACAATAAGATGCAAGAGCATCAGATTGTTCTGTGAGCTGAAAGGAGAGCAGGGAGCAAATCAAAGTTGCCTTAAATCAATATCAATTAAACTGATGAAATCTCATTTCATGCCCTGTGGCATTGCTGTATAACTTGAAAAATGGACTTGTAAATTACACTTCCCTTGTATCTGAGGCCAATCCCACACTTCCTATTCAGGCAAATTCCTGCTGTGAAGTGCTCAAGAGGACATTGCCATTGGAGTTCTAGCTATTTGTATTCTCCTCTCCACCACAGGACACTGTTAGATCAGCATTATGATTGCTTGTGACAAATTCTATGGCTGTTGTGACTCACACTGGTGGCATCTGTTACTCTCGGATCCAGACCTAAGGTCTGTTCCCTTCAGGGAGAGCCTTGAATCTGTATCCAAGAGCCAAATTTAGTCTTCATACATAAAAAAGAACTTCTGGGGAAAAGGGCCATGAGATAGAGGGATACTCCATGCAGCATCAGATGATAATATGGAATAAGCTTCTGAACAAGCTTGAAAACAAGCAGCAGATATTTAAATAGAAGCTTTCCTCAGGGTTTTCTGGTTTGATCTGTTACCTGCATTTGTTTCCCTTTCTCTCTGTTGTCCTGGTTGCATGTTTCTGGTTGCTCTTGCACCATAATGACAGTGTTTGAGGGGAGCTGAGGCCCCAGTCCTGTCAACACATCAGCATGTGCTTGAACAAATAGTTCTGTGGGGACATAAAGCCAAGCCAATTCCAGAAGCAGGGTTTCTGAAAAACTGCCTGCTGTTCTCCCCTCCTCAAGAAAAGGAGCTAAAAACCTGTGCTGTGCCTTATTTGTAGAGTCCCTTTAAAACATAATGTTGCCAGTTAATGGTTGGGTGACTGCTTGGTATGAATCTGTGACACATTGCTTGCTCTCAGTTCAGTAAGGGTGCTTCCATGGCTCACTACTACCTATGTGTTGAAGACCACACATAATGCTCTCGAGGCATATGTATGTTAAGATTAAATGTATCATAAAAGAAATAGTGTTATTTTTCTACCTTGTTCAGAGTTCTAAATACTTAGTGCTGTCCAGACATGTAACAAGCTAGGGAAAATGAATTCCTGCCTTACATAGGCTCAGTGTTAAACAGAAGCCAGTGAAACAGGCTATAATTCCTCTTACAATCCCTTGACAAGCATGGATAGTGATGGGAATCTGGCCCACGCTGCAGGGTGTGTTAGCCAGCACTGAGACCATTAGTACTTCTAAGAGAAGTGACCAGTTACTTCAACAACTTCCTCTGGAACCATCAGAGTGCACAGTTAGCATGCTGTCAGTTTTGCCGTGTGACTACACATTTTAATGCTGCTAGAGAACAGCTTCTCCTTTAAGCATTCCCACCCTTACTTTCTGGTGCAAATTTACCTCTAAACTGTGATTAGCTGTGTAATGATGTGCAGCTGCACCTCTGCTCATTGGCCTTCCCTTGCTAAGAGCCTAGGGGCTGGTAGGTCTTAGTTTTCTGGATCATTCTTCTTTGGGCAGTGCATGGAGGTGAGTAGAAGTAGTAGAAGATATTTAGTAGTATGTAGATAGGGGTGTATTTTTACTGGTTTTATTGATAAGCATGTTTTATTGCCTATTGACACCCTTTATCTTTGTGGGCAGGCCAAGAGAGCACAATGCTGGCTTGAATTGAAAGAACTAGTGGGATTCAAGGACTATTTCCTGTATGCCCATATAACTCTTGACCTGTATTTTTTATTTACAGTGGTCATTGCACGGGTTCTTTTTCCTGTTGTGTTTTATTTTGTCTTTCCAATGCTCTATTCCTGTACTAAGGCTGGCTTATTCACACTACTAAGTGTGGTGGGAGTGCGTTTACAACCTGCAGTGTTTGAGGGCAGTTTTAGAAGGATCTGAAATCCCTTTTTATAAGGAAAAACAGATCATCAAAAAAAAAGAAGTTTCGTCAGATGTTCATTATCTGTTGTGGCTTTGTGACTGGGGCAAGGCAACTGTATGGAGCTCTGGAGATCTGAAATTGCAAGTCTGATGTTTTCTGACACATGGCTGCCTTGGGATGCATGGCTTCAGTTATTGGAAGTCATATTGTGTTAAGTCAAGATCAGGTCAGCGTATAAGGTGATGTAATGCTGTAATATTATGGAAACAATAGGTCAAATCAGGGAGAAATGCTTGATTTTTCAAGTACTGATTTCTGATACTGCTCTGTCATTCAGATCAGTGTACACACATGAGTATAGAGGTAGTAAGAATCTACTCCGAAAGCTGACAGTTGGGATGCAGAGGGAGGTGGGCAAACAGTCAAGAAACAATCTTTAATAAAATAACCACTTGAAATACCTGCTCTGACCAGTTCTATGTACCAGTCTTTATTCTGGTTAGGTCCAGTGAGCTGCTCTTCTGCTTTAAATGGGAACAGTCTGTGTAAATTCCCAGAGTCAAACTCAAAGCTTGACCCAGCTGCCCCTTGTAATGAAATCCTACCAGAAACAAGCTGACCAGCTTCTGATCTTATAATTTTAAGGGTTAACATCTAACTGGTTATTGCAAATAAATGGCTACACCTGTGGGACCAGTGTTTACTGACCAGCTAATCTCCCAGTCACCTGCAGTCAGTGGTACTTTCTGTGTATGCCAGCCATAGGAGGTGTGGGGGAGAAAAGAGAGAGAAGGGAAAAGGAATAAAAATCTATGTTAGGCATTAAGGGCTACAAGTTTCAGTGACTTTGACTACAATCTGTATTGCTCATTGTCAGATTACTTATATTCTTGTAGGATGTCGGTATCTTGTGATTTGCTGATGAATGACAAAGGAATGTTGCTCTATCAAACAGACATTATTTCCATTTCAGGGTGGATAAGAGGAGACAGCAAATAATGAAATGGTAGAAAGAGCAAGAGGTCTTATTTACAGCTTTAACCAGAGAGAAGAACACTGTTATTCAGGTCCTATATGTCCGGGGACTGGTACCAATAAATCTCTGAGGGAAAAAGGAAGTATTAGTCTTAAAGTTGTAGGAAACAGTTCTGTGGCTGAGGACATGACTTGTTGAGGTGATACACTTTCCTCTCCTGCTAGACACACTTCATAGGAAGGAGTGAAACTTTCAGTGACTGTATGTATGTGTGGTAGTATGTGAAGTATGAGTCCAGTACCTGGTTATCTACTTCTGTTCTTATTACCTTGCAATTTTCCCTGCTTCCTCACTGTTTTCTAACCTGTCTAGCCATAATCAATCGCACGTGTCTATTAATTTACTGTTACTTACCTAAGGAGGCATCAATGGTGGAAAGAGGTGGTCTGTGATAAATGCTACATTTTGTCCTACAGGGCATCCTAATGGTTGTTGTTTTGTTTTCCCTTTCTTGTTGTAGATTAGAATAAGTCCATCCATCACATCTGCTGTTGCCTTTGACATCCTACCACTGAAACTGCATCCATTTTCCCAGAGCACTCCGACAGGCTTAGACTGTGTGGGCTGGAAACGGCGCATCTCCTCTCCTGGTGTGTACACTAGTCTTACTTGGCCATGAATTGTGAGAGAATTAAGTTGTGGTTTACTGAGTATGAAAACTGTGCGATAAGAATTCTAACCTAATTTATGTTGAATGCCGAAGCCGAGGCTGAGCAGAAATGTGCTTTTGATTCTTCCATGTGCTTTTCATGTTCTGGTTTTCTTCTTGAATGAATAAGCAGGGTGCTATTAAATGGCGGTGGTTAGCTTTTTAGTGAAGAAAAGATCACTAATGCAAATGATAGCATGCTTGATGTAGGCATATTGTGTTGTCTCATGAGAACTCCTTCTCGCCTAAGATGATGTCATACATCACGCTCTTGAATTAGGTTTCTGCAGACAAAACAGACTCCCTGCCTTGTGTTTGCTGGAGAGCACTGCAGTGGCTATGGGGAGATTCCTCTCAAGTTGCTAATTAGGCACTAAAGCAACTAAATGAGCCTCTAGAGGTAGAAGTTTCCTGTACTTTAAATCATCCTAAAGAACAAGTGTGCTGTTTTTCATGAGGAGTGTGCACAAAGTATGGTGTCTGCTTCGTTTCCAGTGGCTGACACTTTCTCAGAATTAAAATATAAGTTGCACAGATTATTAAACAGTCGTATCTTTGCCAGGCTTTTTAATTCCCCATCTGACAGTGCCTGCCCAAGTGCTGCAGATGTCTCTGTCATAGCACTTCGGGGTGGGACAAGAAAAGCAGACTGCAGTGGAGTTGTTTGGTGGTTAGGAATCTAGCTAGGAAAAGCCAACCACACTTGGGTGCCAAGCTGCCATTTCTGCCTTAGAAAGTCTCTTTGTATCAAACGCTGCTGGAATTACCTCATTAAGGGACCGTAATATTGTGATAATTATGTCAGAATTCAATGGTCATAATATTTTGTCAAGCAAAACTAGTTTGCTTTCTGATACTTTGCACAACTCATGCACAGGGTCATGAGGTTTGATCTAGAAGCGAGAAAACAAGCTATTGTGATGGTGTCAAAAACCCTGCCTCCACTCTCTCAACAGCGGGAACTTTGCTTGCTTGTTGTCACAAGCATCTGGTGTTGCCCCAACACTTAGAACCAGCTCCTGACTAAAAAAGCTGCAGCTTTCCTCCTTAGAAATCCCATATGGAAACCCATCATTGTCAAGTTATGTGTGTATCTCTGACATAAGCTGAAATTCCTAAGCACCGCTGTCATAGAAATAAATTTTGAGTCACAGCTGATACAAATTCTGTGATAGTTCCCAGTTGGGACCTGAGGGAGTTAGAAAATATATATGAATTTCAGAGGCTGAACAGGGGGAGTAAATGTAGATTGACCAGTTGGTAGTGCTGTAGATGTCTATGTAGTACCTAGAAACGGGGCACGAAACCCGAATTGTCTCTTATTCCCACACTATTCCTGAAGTAGCGCAAGAGAATTTAGTACCGTGAACTAAGCCCAGACCTCAAGAATTTCTGTGTAAACGTAACAAAGCAAACGAAATGCATCCACTGCCAAAAACATGCTAGTGGGGAAGAAAACTAATGAACGCAGAAAGTGCTGTAATGCTTCTGCTACAGCCTTTATTAGCTGCTGTTTGTTGGCTTCATGTGAAGCATTTTGTGGGGGGGTGTGTGTTAACTGTGTCCCTCCTGTAGTGGGATGTGGCTGGGAAGAAAATGGCAAATTACTGAAGCAATACGTTTACGTTGTTGGATCAGTTTTAGGTTTGGGAATGTCTTTGAGGCAGCAGTAGAGTGGCAGAATGCTCTCTTTGATTCTGGCTCAACTTTGTTGTGATATCTGTTCCTTTTGAGAGAGCTGTAGGTAGTTTAAAATAGTAATGAATATATTTAATCTATGTTTTGATTTTAAGGTTCCTAACTCTAAAACTGCAACTACTTGTATTAGTGATCCTAGTATATGCTTTAGTTATAAAAGACATTATATGGCTTTGAAAGCACTGTGCAATACATACTTCCATGTTGAAAATATGAATAGAATTCTCACTCCCAAAGGCTGCACCTGGTCACCTTGTGCAGGGAATATTGCAGATACTGGGCGATGGGGTATTTTGGAGCCCTCTCTAGATCTTCAGGTATGAAAAGATGGCTGTTATGATGCCAGGCTAAAAGGTGCTATGCACAGCTGTGAGACTTCTGTTGCATACCTACCCATTACCTGAGGACAAGAGCATAGCTGGGTACAAACTTACTATTTTAGCTGAGTTCCCAGCTAGAACATAGGAGGAGTATTGGGAGAGGAGCTTAGTTTTATGTGCTGTGCTCATTACTTTCCTCTGGCTGGCACTAGAGCACCAAGACATTGTTCTCTTACGCCTTTATGTCATGCTGGGAGAAATGAGGCAGGCTCAAACCTGTCATCTGGACATCCCAGCAGTTGGGATCAGGCACCCTGTTGTGCTTTTGCCCACTCATCAAGTTTTGCAGACTGCCTTCCTGCCACCTCTTCTATCTAGAGCAGCCATTTGATGAAACTGTGAGGAGCCAGTAGATGGCTCTGACATCTACGAAATGAAGAGCAGCTGAGGTGGTGCTGATCTATATATTCAGGGAAGATCGAATGAGTCTTGAACCTCCTTCAGAGAAGGATAGAGGTTGAACACCCCCACCAGCATGCAGGTATGCACCCTCCTGTGCAAGGTTAGCAAAGTTAACTGTCCTGTTCACACATCAGGAATGTTTGAACACTTCTGAAGGACGTTTTTAGATGCAACATGTGCTTTGGCAGGTAGTATTTGTTGGTATGCAGTGTTGTCTTTTCCCTTTAGTTGTCTAGTTATGCCTATGTCTTTATTTGTACCTTGCAGTATGTATCTGTTCCTTACTGCCTGGGTTACTGCAGTGTTTGAATAGACTGAGCTAGAGAGAAAGAAGTAAGAAAGAAATAGAAAGAAACAAGCCACTTCCTAATGTACATATGGGAATGCTTTTTTGCTTTCTGGCAGCTTCTGAAGATCTTAGACCTTTTGACCCAGGAAACGTATAAGAGGGAAGGGCTCAAAATGTGCTGGAGTGAACACTGGTAGGATAGCAACACTTTGCTTAAAGTAGTGGACCAGCATGTTTGTCTCTCCCCCATCTCTCCTGAGCCTGATATCTGTAACCTGAAGACAGTGCCTAAAATTGGGAATGTCACTGGGATGCAGTTGTGAGAATGGGGCGGCTACAACAGGGCTGAAGCTAGGTGACGGAGCTACTAGCCCATAGGTCTGGCAGTAGATTCTTGTTCCTGCCTTTGTCATCTTCTCCCAGAGGTTTCCCCCATGCTACTGCTCAGAGAGTCTGTGAAACTATTGGATAGGGCCACGCGTATGACCATAAACCTTCAGGGTTTGTTATGTGCTCAGAGGGAGAAACGTGTAATTAATGTATTACAAGGTCAGGTTTGTAGCTGTGCTGTAACTCATCATAAACCTGTATTATTTAAAATCATTATTTAAATGCAGAATGATTTTTTTGGCATCTTCCCCTGTGTCTTGTCAGATTTAAATAGCCTAAGATCGTTACATTTACATTTCCTGCTCTTAGGTATATACAAGAGATGCCCTGGAGTTCCACCATGGTGCTGGTATTGGTTATGCCAATCAGAAAGGCGTGAATTCCTTCTGACTGATGTGTACTGATGAGCATACTGGTAGCTTTTGAAATCTTACATAAACAGTATAAATAGGCAGGCCGTATTATTAAAGGCTGAATCTTTTGTGGATAGTGTGGAAAACAGTGACCACTGAGTGATACTGAGTTATCCTCTGGCCTTGCTGCTATAGTGGAAAGTATTTTTCAGAGCAAAGGGACAGTTTGTTTACTCAACATTCATGGGGCCAGCTTTCATCTTCTTTTCCCAGCTATAGATGGGCTGTTAAGCTCACACTTGGCAACAGTTAACGTGAAGATGTTTGACAGCCACTGGAGAAATCTATTCAAGAGAGAAAATATTAGCTTAATTACAGGACTTTATTATGTCTTATAAATATTTAGGAGTCCTGTAGTACAGCAAAATAACAAGCTGAGCAATTTATTCCATTTTTGTCATTTTAGCTCTGGAAGGGACATAGAAAAATATGGTATGCAACTCTTCAGGAGTGTATCCTTGTAGCTGTAGCATGAAATGTCCATTCCATCCTTATTAACCCATGGAAGTACCATTGAATGTAAGTGGCTAGAAAATAATCATATTGCCTACTGGGTTTTTCTTCATTTTGTCTCTGAATCACAGGGAGATTAGACCCTCAATGTCAAAGCTTGATTCTGTTTAACCAGAGCCACAAATATTAGTGGTCTGTGAGGTCCCTGATAACGTGCTCCAAGACGTTTTTCATCCAGCCTTAAAAGCTGGGCCAGGTGATGGCTGAGTTCCTGAGAATGGCAGGTTGAGTGAGATTGTGTCCTGATTTAGCATACCAATAACAGCTTTCCATGGGGTAAAGAATGAAAAAGAAGATTTTAGCAAATCCTGAATGATTCTGGCAATTGGGGTTCAAAGATCCAAGACTACAGGAGAACCCAACAGAGACTAAAAAATCCAGCAGGTATTTAGGATCAGGCTGTCCAAATCTCAGGCCTGCTTGACTACCTTGATCAGGCTGCCCAGTGAGGTCCTTAAGTTGTGGTTGGAGTCAGCTGCTGCTGCAGCAGCTTTAGCTAACTTCTAGTGTCGGAGGAGATAATCTCTATGTAGATGTAATAAAAATCCCTCTGATGGGTTGCAGTTTTGAACTCTGATGTTGTGTTTTCCACAACCTGCCCCCATGGTATTTTTCCTCACTTTCCATTCTATTAGAAAATGCCCATCCCATGCATATGAATACTATGAGTATGCCTGTAGCACCTTCCTAGGATTACAGCACTCTGGCACTGAATAAACAGCTTCTGGTATTTGCCAGGAGCATTCAATGCAGAGAGTGGGAGGGTGAGCAGAGGAACAGATGGAGCAGTTTCAGCAGGGTGAGGGCAGAGATCTCCCAAGCAAGGGCAGCTGCTACAGAGTTGTAAATAACATCAGGTTTAATAGTTCAGTCAAGGAGAGGTGCAGGTATGTGGAGTTCCCTTACTTCTCATGTACCAGGCAGGGACTTCAGGGAGCAGAGGTAGGGTAATATGGACTGAATTGTACCTTTTCCTTAACTTTTGTGTCTAAAGAACTGCACTGTCCCTTCCTCTTCTCAATGCCCTGTGCTCCACTTCAACTACTCCCGCATTATGATGAGCAGGAAGTGTTTCTTTCCATTGGTACTTTAATGCAGACAGCTCTAGGAGGCTTTGGAAGGACCAGGTCAATGCAAAAGAGTGCCTCTACTGCAGTCAAATAGAGAACATGTTTCCATTTCTGTACTGTGAGGTATCAGAGGAAGATACTTTGGTCTAAGTAGCTGCATTCACAAAATAATTTAAGGAATGTTTTTTTGTTATGGGCCATTGTAGAAATGTTATTTTTGCTATTACTGCAGTAGTAGTGAAATGTTCTTTATTCTTGTAAAGAATAGATGAAATGTTTAGGGACTCAAGAGTTGCTTTTGTATTGTTGGATGCTTTGTAGTAACCTGCAGTGCTGGAGGGCAAAAATTTTTCTCTTAGGGAATAGTACAATAGAAATCTCGCTGAAATGAAATAACCCTGCTGTTGCACAGATAGTGTGGCAATGTCAGAGGGGCTCTGTGTCAGAGCAGGCTGTGATGGCCATGTACAATGATGTGGCTTTATTTACTTTGGAACAGAATTACCTTACACAGAAATAGGAAAACAACCATTTTCAATTCTTCTGTGAAAAGAAGCTCCTAGCTTAGGGTTTGAATGCCTAGACACACCTTGGAGATGGTAGGAGCACTTTGCTGCTTCCCAGCCTGCTCCTTTGTGTCCCACCAATGGGGGCCTGCCACTTCCCACCTGTGCTAGGAGAGCTGAGCTCCTCATTTACTTCAGTTCAGACCCTAGTTACAAGGTGTCCCATGGCTAACTCTGAACTGAACTGCATCACCTCACACTGAAGCAGCCAAGTTCTGGTCTTACACTTACTCTGGTACCTAGTGTCAGAAATGCTGTCATGTTTTCTGCTGCACATGGTACAAACCATGTGGCTACTCTTAAATTATTTCGGTAGTTGGACAAATCTGTCATTGTAAGACAGGTGTTTAGCTGAGTGGCAGTCCCATAATGGCCTTTATCATAAAACCCCTGTGGTGTCTGGAAAGTGGTGTTAAACAGCGCAGGTATTTCTGTGTTCTCAGGAAACTAGTATTCCTTTAGAATTCCGTTTACAGGGACAGATTGAACCATATGTTGGGTAATGAGCGTGTCAACATGTCTAATTAAAACATAGTTAGTGATGCTGTTTCACTTGGGACTGAGGGCTCTTACAAAGATCCCACATTCAAATAGGGACCATCCCAGATCTACGGTCTAGGAGTGGATGGATGCTAAATGATTTTTTTTCAAAGCTCCCAGCTGCAGCCTCCCAGATCTCAATCTGTGTTTTTCTGGCTTTGATTTCATTTTGCATTCTTTTTCTGAGGACTTACAAAAATAGTTTTTTTAATAGCAGCAGCCACAGCCAGTTCTAAACATGATTAGTTTGTATGTTAAGTCCTTTCTGGGTTCTCAGGGGAAGCAGATAACACAAGGTCTCTCTCACTTGTGCATTTTTAAAATGCATGAAATTCTACTATTCCCACTTATTTATTTTTGATCTGACAGCTCTGCTAAATTAGGAGGCAAGATCTCTCTCCCACCCTTGCTTTTTTAATGCCTTGAGATTGGCTTTAATAAAATCGAGCTCCTGCAAGCTGCAGCAGAGAGCAGTCGAGCTGCCACAGAGGGAGCCTCCTTAGTGGACCCCTATGATGTCAGGATGCATCGAGACAAGCAGAGAGGAGGGTAGGAATCCAGCTCAGTCCTCAGACAGCGCTGCCAGGTACCACTGCCCTGGGAGCAGCTACAGAGCACTTTGCCCATTTCCTCCCCCAGCAGAGCAGAGCCCCTGGCTCTCCCTCTTACCTGCCTGCATGAGGACCCAGCAGTGCCCCAGTGAGTCCAGTGGGGCACACAGTGGAGAAAACTGCAGCAGCAGTGGAAGCTCCGGGCTCTCACCAGGTTCAGATTCAGACAGCAGTGGGGTAGTGTGTGGTGGTGGTGGGATGAGAGGCGTCCTGTCCAGATACTGGAGCTTGGAGAGTCTTCACTCTGCCACAGGTAAGGGACTTTTATTTCCCTGATTTCTTTTTCAATTTAAACCACCCTGCTGGGTGATACTGCATTGACCTTGACAAAACACATCAAACCTTCTGCAAAAAGTACATAATTTGGAAATTCAGCCTCTTAGTCATGAGAAATAACCAAAACATTCAGTGTCTGCTAGTTGTAACCCCTGCAGACCTACAGCTAAGATGAAATTACACAGGCCCTTCATGTACTTCTTAAGTGAGAAGGCAAAGAAAGAGGTTCTTAATGGCTTTGGAAACAGTGCTTAGGCTTCTACCTGATTAGAGCTGTTCTTTCCTTTTGGAACAGCATTTCTTATTTGACCTTAATTATATACGACCCAGTGTTAGAGCTGACATTTCTCTGTGTAAATCCCAGCATAAAGTATTGCTGCCTTTAGAAAATGTCCAAGTGAGGTGCTGTGCAGCCGATGAGGGCTAGGCAGGTTTGCACTGAAAGAGGGAAAGGCATTTCCCTGAACAGGCTGCTCAAGTTTGGCTTCTGTTTTCCCATCTTTCATTTAATTCCTTTCTGAACCAGAGATTTGGAGGCATGTTCCTATAGCTGGGGTCTCTTCTGGCTCCAGCTGCCTGGATCTGGCATTTTAGTTTTTCAGTCACTGATGTGACTATTTAAGGTTTGGGTGTTTGAACTGCAAGCATGGCAAAGAAGCTTTCTCATTCCCAACTGATCTTAGCAAAGATCACAATGATTTTAATGACGAGCAGTTGCTGAGCTGTTCAGTTTGTTTCCTGACTGTTGCTGTTCAGACAGATTTTTAGTAGAGCTGCAGCAAATCAGTTCCTCTCAGATAAATTCAGGCAAGTACCTTCAGGGCCACCAGTGACTGCCATTTCCTTAGTAAAAATACTCCATGCTACCAGCTAGAGGCAAGGCTTGGGAAGAATTGTAGGTATAGTTCTGCATAATCTGCTTTAGTTGCATATTGCACTTTTAATTATTGAAAGGTCTTGTAATTCCATCATCTACTACTGTAGATTTGGGGCTGTTGAATAGAATTCATCTCTGTTGCTGCTCTGCAGTCCTCTGCTGAAGTGAATGTAACTGCACTGTCAAACAGGGAAGAACCACAGCAGGGCAGCAAGCCTATCTGACTTGCCAACCCATGCACCTGAACTTACAAGTGGCCGAGAAATACTGAAACACCTACGGTATGTCCTGAGAGTCTGGGGAAGTAAAAAGGCTAAGGGTGGTATCAGGCCATTGATGCTCTGTTTTGGTGATGGATCCGGGCTTCAAATGCAAGGGAGTGTAATTCTGCATTTCCGTAGCATCTGCTGGCTCATTTTCTCCTGTAACTGGAAATGCAAATAGTTCCCAGCATGACTCTCACATTGGCATAACATAGCCCTGGCACAGGGTCCTTTTTCAGACTACTACTCGAAGTTGCACACCAGGCAGGAGTGGTGGTTCGGTCCATTCTGGCTTAGAGGATTTGCTATCAGCTTTCCTCCATGGAGGCATTCTTGGGCTTAATCAGGTCAGTTGACACAAATGACATACAGTGATATAAAAGAAGTAAGGATGATAGCAAAAGCAAGCTCTGAAGCTTGCTCTCTTTTTGTAAATGCTCACTTCCACAGTATTCTTGTTGCAAAGGCAGTGAGGCATGGTGTCATTTTGTGGATGCTGCATGCATTTAGCAGGAAATACAGAGATGTGGCAATAGAATAGAAATGGTATGGAGAGTGAATGAGGACAGTGAGAAACCAAATTAAGTTTCATAATTCCATCATATTTCATAATTCATAATTCCATAAGTACTGATCTATCAGTACAATACTAAAAGCAGATCACTACACTTCAGGCTCCTTACTGCCTCAAATTACTGTAGTAGTAGTTATCCTCTCACGTGCAAAAGATGTCCAAGCAGTTTGCCTCTAGCTGCTCACAAAATTCAGGTCAGAATTAGGATTAAATCTGAAGAGTATTGCATCTCCCAAGAGAATTTATTTTGCTTTGATTCTGTTCTATCAGTAATCTTCGGATTAAATTTTGGATTAAGCTGTGGTAAGAGACCCACTCTTTACCATCAAGGCCAATTGGCCGTCAGAGGAGTGAGGCAGGATTTCTTTAAAGCTTGTGCTAAAAACCATTGTTTCGAATGGTAAAATTTAATACACTGCTTCAAAGATCCAGCAGGATCAATAGCAGCTGGCAATACAGGAGGGTACTAGTTACTAGGATGCATGACAATGGCCTCGCCTTGAAGGAGCAGGAGTCGCCAGAACCTTGGCATGTGTCGCATCAAGAAGCTGGGGGGAGAGGGGAGAAAGAACTGTGTGGAAATGCTATGGACCACTTGATGGTGCATAAAAAAAGGGCTGGAAGATGAGTCAGTTTCTTTCTCTGTTTTAAAGGGATTCTGCTTTGCAAGGAGTGGCATTAAGGCTGGATGTGTGGACAGAATTTTGCTTTTCTTCTCCCAGGGTGTACATAAAGTTGTCTATAGGGATCTTCATGCTGAGTTTGTTGCTGTCTAAGACTTCAAAGATTAAGAAGAAACCAGATTTAAGTGGCTGAAAAGTGGAGGGGGGAGGTCTTCAGTACAATTGGAATGCAGCTATTTGTGTTTCTCTTTTTGTAACTTAGCTTTCGGGAGAGTGAAAAGACAGATGTGTCTGTTTACACATGTATATATTTGACAAGGTGAGATTTCAGAAGTACAAATTGACATCTTCTGAAGAGAAAAGACAGGTAATGTTTTCCCAGGTTCAAGAGGGAAAAGCTGTCTTGGGTTAATAATGAAGTATGATTGCTTTTGTTTTGGAGTTGACTTTCTTATAATACATTGATTGGGAGGGGAAGTTAAATGTGATACAAAACTGAAAAAGACCTATTGTTACAGCACAAACTTCTGTGCAAATCCTGTTTGGAAAATCTATGCAAAAAACATAGTTCAGACTTGTATGAAATGAAAAATTCTACTGTTTTTTAATAATCAGTCCATGGCATCTAAATGCCAATATACATTACATTACATGACATGAGGAGGCCCTTCTCCCTGAGGCTAAATATAAACGTGAAAAGAGGGAATGCTTTGCAGTTCTATTGGCCTCTTCATTTGAGGATTCCAGAGGATTTCATAAGCATCAATAACCCTCACAAAGGGCCTGAGAGGCTTTCAAAGTTTGATTTAGGTTACAAAAAGAGGTACATCTATGTAGGTACTTGGATAGTAGTAGTCTTGCTATTTTTAAACATTTAAGAGGCAATTTCCAAATGCTTGACCAGTGCAGTACTGCAGTGAGAAAATGACTGGAGCTGGGACTGCTCAGCAGTTCTGAAAATCAGGCCTTAAGTATCTCAGCTAGACAAAAAGCCATGAGGCATCCAAATTAAAGGTCAGTTGCGACAATATTCCAGTGATTCAACGGCATTATGGGCACTCTAACCCGTTTCCTAGGCAAGGCTTTGTGTCCCAGGCTCCTGCTGCCTATAACCCATTCATCGCTGTTGTACAGCTCTACTGAAAAGTTTGCTTCTTTTAGGATATTTCCAGATTCAAGCTTGTGAGTAGGTCTCTTTGCTTTTCCAGCTCCTTTGTTGCAGGTCCAGTCCCGACCTCATTAATACTTCTGGTTATTCTTTTGCTTGTCCCAAGTTGAGAAGGACCAGAAGAGCAAAGAAAGGCTGGGACAAAGGGAGAATTGCAACTTGGTGGACTAGCAGTTGCCATAGTTTCCCAAAGAGTTCCTCTGTGTGTTTGTGCTTGTGTAGCAACTCAGTTGTACAGTTTCAGTGCACCTCTGCACAGTTTTGTAGCTCCTGATATGCAGATATGCTCATCTGCTAGCCTAGGGGATATGGCTTTTAAACAAACAAGAAAACATAGAGTATGTGGGTGGGGAGGTTTTGGGTTTGATGTGGGTTTGGTTTGTTTTTTGCACTTGGACCTTAAAAAGTGGGGGTTTTTTTTGAAAGGATTTTTAAAGACATTCATTTCACTGTTGTGGCTGATGGCAGACAGTAACAGAGCTGTGGCAAATGCTTTGCATCTTTCTTGTTTGATGAGGGATTTTCTTTTGAGCTCTTTTTTCCCCTTTTTCTTCCCCTAGCCCTGCTTTTTTGGTACTGATGTCTGCAGCTGTGTTCATGGACTGCAGTGCATTATTTCACTGACCCTTCTTTCTCTAGGGTCACATAGTCAGCAGGAGCTAGAGGTCACACAACGGGAGATTGATTCAAGGTTCAAAGTGTTGCAGAATGCTTCCGAAGGAGAGCAGGAGGGGGATAGTGCCTTAAAGCCTACACTATAGCATGGTGACGTTATGTTTGTTTCACCCTTGACTTGGCAAATTGTGAGCAAGGATGTTTCAGCTGGTTTCATTGAATGCTTTGTAGCAAGCGCAATGTATTCCCTCCCCAGTATTTCCTGTGTCACCTGGCAGAATAACTTCCTCTCCTTTTCTGAATAATCAATCAATGAATTAAAATATCACAATCCATTTTAAATTAACTTTGATTTTTTGCTCTGTGTGGCTTCATTTGTGACTGATAGTCAGGTCAGCCGAAGGGTTCAGCTCAAAAGCTGAGGCAGACTTACAAGATGAACATCTCTTGGCTGAACTAACGAGCTGCCCTAAAGCTAAAGTGAAGATTTTTTCTTTGAATATATGTATTCCAAACGATGTGCTGAGTGTTGCTGAACTGTAACTTGGCATCATACTAAAGTAGTGATGGCATCTACATTAATAGTGGTTGTTTCAAGTGAATGCAACCTCAGTAAATGCTAAGTGTCTGTAAACTTGGCCACCTACGCATTCAGCACACTTAAAGAAGTGTTTTTTCAGTGCAAAATGCCCTCTAGCATCATGCTTTTCCATACAAAAGAGTAGAACATAGTGTTAATGTAGGCAGAAAAGTGTAATCACGTTTCTGTACTTGTTTAGGACAGAACCAGGTTCTGTAAGTTCAACTGTTTTGTAGCTCTAATTACATTTTAATGTATTTGGTGGCTGGGGTTCTGGGATTAGTTGACTTTCCCTTGAGATTTTTGTGTTCTGTTTTAAAAGGAGTAAATGCTTACTCCTTTTATATATGAGTGTAGCTCATCATGTCCCTGTGAGGCACACATTACCACCTGTGGCTACCAACAGATAAACATCCCCATCTTTGCTGATACGGTGTTTGGAGGGGGAAAATGTGAACCTTTGGGAGCACTGCCTGTGACACTTTGCTAGGTGTACACCCTGTTCAGGTACACCATCTTTATTCTTTTCCTTCTAAACCAACTCCCATGAAGAACACTTAGGTTGTGATTACTGATTCCCTTTGCTGAGGAATGGGACATCCTCTAAAGCAGGATTTCCTCAAAGATTCAGTTATCTTTTAGAATAGCCTTTCAGACCAACCCTTCTTTCAAGTATATCCATGCTTCAGTTACTCTTATTTTGCTAGATGGAAGTGCAACAGCTTTAAGCCACCTGATTCAGCTGCTACCAGCAGGAAACTTGCATGATCCTAGAACAAATAGAAAAGGGAATGAGGTGGTACTATGAGGCCTACCTGACCCTTGTGCCTGATTGTTTTGATTTTTTGGAGCTACTTCATGTAGGTAAAAAAGCAGTGAAAAAAGAGGTTATAGCACATGGCTAGCAAATAGCTATGCCCAACAGTCACAAATAATGTGTAAGAGTGTTGCCTACACCTGATGAAACTTCACTCTTGCTGCTTAGCAATTAGGTTGAACATAGTAGCTACCAATCATGACATTTCTTTGCCATTGGGGTGTATGCTTTAACTAACTCAGCTTGTCTGTAACTAAGCTTGTTCCCTATTAAGGTCTTGTTCTTCAATTCATCTGAATCATGAGAAGTATCCTGGAAGAATTAGAGAAGTACAGCCCTCCTCTGAGGGCCAGTGGAAATTTCTATTAATTAGAATCCTGCCTCATCTCAAAATCCTTCTTAGTCTGAGGTCTGTCAAACCAGCTAACTAGTTCAACAGTTTGCTTTAAAGTGCTAAGGACAAGCTGTGCCATTCAGGCAAAGCTATTGGTTGTGGTGGTGTATCTGCACATGAAAGCAAGATGTTAGCTTGCGTGTAAACTGAGAGGATTATAGTTTGCACCTGGTTAACTGTCTTGGATTACATTGTGTGAGCATGTAAAAGCATTGGCAGCTGTCACTACAAATACACCTCAGGGTACATTTGCCTAAACAAGTATAGAGTTTTGTTGGTGTTATTTTCAATCCCTCCTAATCAAGGAACAAGAGATTCTCTGGACCATGATTTTGGCTCATAAGAGCTCAAGTACCAATTTTGCCATAGAGTAGAGACAAAGTAATTCTTTTTCTAGAGTAATTCAGCCATTTGCAAGTTGTGCTGTATCCTAAGGAGTGCTTACAGAAGCTCTGATGCATCAGCTCCATGTGCAGGCCCATTTCTGTATTCAGTGACCTCCCAGCATAATGTAAGTGGTAGTAGAACAGGAGGCAACTTATGTGTCAGAGGCAGCTGAGTACGCAAAGAAATAAAATCCATATTGGTTGTTTTGAAAGCCCTCCTTGTTCTCACTCTGAATTCTCTTTTTATCTCACATTTGAGTGTGGGTGTATATATACAGTTACTCACTGGGTAAGCTTAGCATTCTCCACATGCTTATTATCAAAACTGTGCGTGAGGTT
Source organism: Agapornis roseicollis (assembly GCA_002631895.1). Taxonomy (NCBI): domain Eukaryota; kingdom Metazoa; phylum Chordata; class Aves; order Psittaciformes; family Psittacidae; genus Agapornis; species Agapornis roseicollis. Next base: position 43,860 of record NDXB01019985.1, on the reverse strand, counting down.
TCTCAAAACCAAGCATTTTGAGATTTGGGCTCTAAATTTCTTTATGTACCCTTGGATAAAGATAAGGTTTCTTTCAAAACCTTAAGGCATCTAATAAATGCCTAAATCATCATTAGAAATCCATTTCAAATGGACTGTTACTTGGTACCATCCTGTTGTGTTGGAAGATAAATTGCATGTGAGTATTTATAAAATAACGTGAAAAATAAGTGTATGTTTCAGAAACATAAGGAAAATGCAGAACTTTGATTTAATTTTAACTTTCTTTAAAAGAAAAACACGTAACAGCACTGTAATGTTTCATGTTGAGAATAAATAAAGATAAGGTGGCTATGTTTTCATAACAGCTGGCAGAGATTTATTTCTATGTGGGAGTGAAATAGCAGGAACATCCCTTTTGGCTAATGGAAATAGTTTCCATGAGGTAGTTTTGAATTAGCCTCTGATTTTGTTTTGTTTTCCATTGAAGTCTGTTCTTAAAGTTGGCAAAAAGATGATTTGCTACAAGGCCCAATATTAAGGCCAAATGATCTGTTTTGATGGGTAGGATTAATCTGTCTGTGCTCTCCCTCTGCTAATGAAATCTTTCCATGTCAGGTGTTAAAAGCCCTCTGTTAAGCATGAACCAAGATCACTACTTAAATGTGAATGCAGAAAGACATAATTGGCATTCAGAAACTGGAGTTCATAGATTCATTTAAGAAGAAAAGACTGCAAACAGTGTGTAGGCACTAATTGGACATGGCTGCCTGTTCTTGGAGCTGTCATTGAGGGTATTGCTTGCTAGTGATCTTAAGAGAAATAAAGGCATACACAAGTTTGGAGGAGGAAAAGCTGTCTAGGTAATTATTGAAGTTAAAAAAGAAAACAAAAAGGTGCTGTTTTGGAGCTAAAGGTTCAGGGGTAGCAATAAGGTGCAGCATTGCACTGAGAATCAGTTTCATCTCCTTCTAGAGCTTCTTTTGTTGTGTGACTTCTACTGCTTTCTCACAGGTAACTTGTTATATTCTGTTACACTGTAGTCTGGGACACAGTGCAGCTATAAAGCTTAAGAGAATCACGCAAGTCAGCAGTCTGCTCAGTGCTGTGTGCTGAAGTGGTTACTGCAGGGTTCATCTGAAAAATACATGTCTGCAGGGTTCAGACCTGAACTCAGTTACAGTTGTGAAGTATCTGCAATTACAAGATTAGAGCAGGATGATGAAGTATGGTTCAAGAAGGGGACCTTACTGCTCTCTACAACTACCTGAAAGGAGGATGGAGTGAGGAGGTGGCTGGGCTCTTCTCACAAGTAACAAGGGATAGGAAAAGAGGAAATGGCCTCAGGCTGCACCAGGGGAGGTTTAGCCTGGATATTAGGAACAATTTCTTCCCTGAAAGGGCAGTCAGACATTGGAACAGGCTGCCCAGAACAGTGGTGGAGTCACCATCCCTGGAAGTGTTCAAAAACCATGTAGATGAGGCCCTTAATCATGTGGTTTAATGGTGGACTTGACAGTGCTGAGGTAAAGGTTGGACTTGATGATCTTCAAGGTCTTTTCAAACCTTGTTGAGTCTATGATTCTAAGTAAGGCACTCTGAGCTCCAGGCATGGGTTGTTTGTAGTCCTTCTTACAACAGGCAAAGCTGCCCGTGTGGTCCATATGCAGATCTTGTTTTCTGGGTACTTTCAAAGTGTCTCTGTTCCTGATGATGCAGTGACCTGGAAAAGCAAATAATAGCATGAAGTTTATTGGAAGCATGAGCAGCTCTTCAGTTGGCTCAGCTCCTGCTGACTCGACTGGTGCTCTGGCTGGAGGGCACTCTCCCTTGAGCAGAGCTGCATGTCAGCTTGAGGTCACTGGTGGTGCATCCTGCTCAAGGCAAAAACCTACCCTGTGTGCCTGGAAGGACCTTTGACAATAAACCTTTTAAAAGAGTTTATTATGAAAACACAGCATTACTAATACCCTGAAAACAGTGGATTCGTATCTATTTGAAATATGGCATTCTTATCAGCCTTAAAAACCTGAATAAATTACAAATATGCAGAAACCATCTGTACTGAAACTTGTTGATTGGATCTGTCAGCTCTTTTTAAAGAGAAGAAAATAATTTATTTTGGGCTGGTTTGGACCCAGTTCTGAGCTTCACCATCATCTTTGTGCTGCTGTAAATCTAGAGCTTGTCAGCCCCATTACATACCTCCTTAATATTAGTACTCTTCATAGGCTGAGTTTTGGGGTTTTGGTCAAGATTTCTCTTGGTAACAGTTGGTGGTATAATGCTCACCTGTGTTCAAGCTGCTTTTTCTGGCTCATGTGAGAGCATCCACTAGATATATGGGACTTCCACTTGGCCCCACATATCACTCGCCCATCTAAGCCACAGGAAGTTTCCAAAGTGATTGTATGGAGGGCAGCATACACATCTTCTAGGCATCTCCTTCTGATGGTCTGTTCTAGATAACTCCTCTGATCTGGAGAACTTAGCTTTCTGAAGAAAAAACAATGCGCTTCCCAGGGTAAGATAGAGAAATGTCACAGCTTTTCATGCCTGTGACTTGAAACTTGAACAGAATGAGAGCCAAAAAGATGCTGGAGCACCTTTCCTATGAAGACAGGCTGAGAGAGTTGGGGTTGTTCAGTCTGGAGAAGAGAAGGCTCCGGGGAAACCGCAGAGCAGCACCTAAAAGGGACCTACCAGAAGTTTTTTACAAGGGCATGTAGGGACAGGACAAGGGGGAATGACTTAAAACTTAGGCAGAAGTTCTTCCCTGTCAGGGTGCTGAGGTGCTGCCCAGAGAAGCTGTGGCTGCCCCATCCCAGGCAGTGTTCAAGGCCAGGTTGGATGGGGCTTAGAGCCATCTGGTCTAGTGGAAGGTGTCCCTGCCTGTGGCAGGGATATGGAGCTGGATGAGTCCCTTCCAACCTAAACCAATCTATGATTTAAAAATCCAGTTAATTAGTAATGGCCAGGTCATTAGTTTTGATTCATCTAAATCATTCTTGATGTCTCTGAAATCATAAAGATAGATGAGTGTGAGCACTGCTGAGTCAATTCCTGAAAGGCTGGCCAAATACAAAGGTATTTTTTTGAATAAGGATTGGGATTGCAGGCTGGTATTCGGCCTTCCTCTCAGGCACCGCTTTTCCATCTCTCAGCTTTCATGTTTCAGTTTTGATTAAAGGACTTTTCCATTTGCAATAAAAATGAAAGATGAGATGACTTGTTTTTTATGAGAATGTAGTGCAAATGTGACGAAGAGGAAGATTATTCTGGCTACAAATTGTATTGTATGAGGTATTTTGTTTGTGGCTTGGTTTGGGTTTGTTTTTTTGTAGCCTCTTGCTACACATTGCTGTACTTGCTAACCATGCCAGTGGGAAGTGGGAGAGTTAACATCTAGTCAGTGCTGGTTTTGCTTTTCTGAGTGTACCATGGCCTCAGGCTTTGCTATGCATGTGAAAGGGATCTGGTTGCAGAAATAGTTAATGCAAAGGTGAAGTCTTGTCTGAAGTATCTCTGGAAAGCACAGAGGCTGTGTGCTCTTTGATCAAGCCTTGCATGTAGTTTCTGTACTGTTTACACTGAGACTCATTCAGCCTCTCTATCTATAGCACTCTAACAAATCATGGCCCAGAAGGGACCTACCATATTGGGCACAACAGCCTACAGTTTCACTGCTGCAGTACTGTAATTATTAATCCCAGAAACCTATTTGAGAGGACAGTGTGCTTGTTCAAACGAGCACATGTGAGCAAGTTCCATGGATAACCTAGTTTAAACACAGCACCCCCCTTGATTGCGAATGTCCTCCCTTGTTGCCCAGTCTGCGGTGTGCAAAGGGTGCCCATCTAACAATTGTTCTGACGCAATATAAAGCATTACAGTTCAAACAGGGCTTTCTCCCAAAAAGACTGATCTAACTACTTGCTTCTTTTTAAAGTACCCAAAGTAGTAAGACTTGGAGAGGCTTTCAGGAGATACTTGGTAGTAGATGCGAATGCTAGGGGGAAAAGGGGCTTTTGGCAATTACTAACTGCGTGCTCTCTTTGGCAGGCAGGTACATTAGCTTCATTCCTTCTCCTTTTTCCTCTCCTATGAAACCTGAATGCAAGGAATAAGCTTGTGTGGGTTGCTAAGCCCTGTCTGTAAGATAATCAAAAGGAAAACAGAGCTGGGCCATAGACCAAAAACGTTGCTTCAAGTGCCCTACAAGGGCCGTAGAAAGAGCTCTGACTCTGCTGCAGGTTGGAATTTCCTGCTCCCTACATACCACTAATCCAGGATCTCAGAGCCACATGACTGGGAATGTCTGAGAGGATTTTCAGAGCTATAGAGTAGCTGTAATAACCCATTCACTTTTTTAAATGGATTGTTGTTGAAAGCCCGAGCAATTCACATACACTGTAGCTCTAGTTGTTCTGGAATTATACTTACTATTTAGGGGCCTGCAGTACAACAAGAAGAGCAAGGTGGTCATGTTTTGTCTTCCAACATGCAGTGTATTGTGCTAAGGCAGCAACAAGGGCCTCTGGTCAGGTCTTGCACTGTAATGGGGTTTCTTCAATGGCTGATGCTGTTTGGTACTTTACTGGAGGCTTTACAGCTGTGTGAACCTCACTTTGCTGTGAGAAGAAGGGAAATGCTGTTGAGTCTCCCTCATGTGATTAAGAAGTTGTCTGTTCTTTGCTTCTGCCAGTCATCTACCTTTAAAACTGAGCTGGTGATGTGAATAAGTATATAAGCCTCATCTCTTTCAAAATGAGGGTGGGAAACTGAATTTAAGCCTTCCTTCATCAGCAATTAATGTGCAGCTGTTTGAGTCTGTACTGGAGAGCTTAGCATGAGGCTAGGCAGCTTCTGCAGCAGGAGACGGCATGGGTGTTTGACAAGCGAGAGCGCTAGAATCTCAAAGGGCCACCATTGATTCTTCTATGAGTGTTTGCCCATGGTCATAAGGACAGAATTGGGTTGAAATGCAGTGCCCTCTAGTCACGTGCCCCTTCCTCCTCTGTTTGTTGAAGTCAGATGTCTGTATTTGGCACATCCTAGGCTGTTGTCATGGAAATAGTTGTATTGACACATCCATAGCAGAGCAACTTTGTTCTGTACAGAAGGGTTGGATGATGGGTGAGGAAGGAAGAGGCCTGTTCTCAGCTTTCAGGGGTTCATAATATTTGCTCTTGAGCTTCTTAGCTCCAGTTGGGAGGCATACAGATGTTGGATCAGTTGTTCTGAGCCAGTATTGAAAGAATTACGTAGAACAATACCCAACATTTGGACTTTAACACAGAGCATTACCAAACATCACACAGGATAGGATCCACAGTTGCGGTAGCTGCCTCCAACATAGCTAGTATGCTGCTGATTAGCACCACTGTGTAGCAGTAACCTCACTGCTCAGTCCTTTTTACCTTTTATTTCTGGTTTATGTGAGATCTTGCATGTTCTTATGAAGAGGAGGTGTATTTGCCATTCTGAAAATGTCAGGGAAAAGCACTTACAACACTCATCCTTTGAGCTCTCCATTTGAACACTGTAGCTGGAAACCTCAGGGATTGTGGCCAGATAGCTCCTGCTGAACACATGGAAAAGAGTAGTATTTGAAGAGTTAATGAAGGTGAACGCAGGGGTGTAGAAGTTAGTAGTGTTGGCATGTTTCGTGCCTGGTGTGCTCTCTGCTGCTCCCAGGCCACCCTGCAGTTCCCCCGAGGACACGCCAACAGCTGTGAGAAAGGGAAGGAATAGAAGAATGAATGTTGGATCTATTTGCCTCATGTCAGTATTTTCACAGCCTGTTGCTACAGGATGCTTCTCAGCTTCGTGCCAAGAAGAGTCAGAAGATAAGTCACTTCAGAAGCAGTGAGGGAAGCTGCATCCTGCCTCTCAGAACTGAGCTCTGCAGGGTTCTTTCCTTTTGTGCCTAGATCTGTGGGAGGAGTTCTTCCCCCTTCCTGTGCATCTTGAATGTGGTGGGAGCATGCTTCGGTGCTTTTAATCAGGTATTTGGTTTTGGGCTTCTTTTGTTGTTGGTTTTGGTTGGATTTTTTTCCCCTCTGTTAAACATGCACATAGAGGCTGGTACATGCTTAGTAAAAGCCACACTTTTTCTAGTAAAAAGAAATAGCTTTTTTAGTAAAAGCCACGCTGTTTATAGTGCAGTCTGGTTATCATGATCCAAAAAACATCACAGTAAGGCTGCAGGTAAGGATGGCCTTTTCTAAGTTCCATGTCAGAAATCTTCACTTATCACAATGACTGCTGCAGATGGGACAGAATGCAAGTTGTGGTAGCTCCTCTCCCTGCATGACAACTGTCCTATCCACTCCAGATCCCCCTGCAGGAAGGTAGGGCAGGGCTTTAGGCAGAATACACCCCTGCTGAGCTCCCAGCCACTTCCAAGTGCTTTAATGGACTTTGTCTTTCCAGATTTCAGGAGTGGTTATTCATTAATCAGCTCTCCAGATTCTGTCATATATGGGCAATCCATGTTAGGGTAGTTTAAAAGGATTTCAATTTAAAGGATGTAGGATTTAAAAATGCCCAAAAAGGCAATTGTTATTAGAGCTTACCAAACCCTAAGTTTTCAGATTTTCTGTATTTGATTAAAAAAACCCAAACCCAACAACAGTAACAACAAAAAGCAAAGAAGCTCTTATGTTTTGCTTGCGTTTTTGATGCAGTAGTCTGTTTCCTGGTTCTTTTATTGTATATTCTTTGTGAATGCATGAAGGGGGAACCACAGTGCATAGACATTTGCAAGATCAAGAACATCATCTAAAGTTTTTAGCTGCTTATATGTCTTCTGCCTAAGAAAGTTTTTACTTCATTTGAGATTCTGTGGCCCTAGCACAGACTGGCCACCCTGTAAATACTGGCAGATGAGGATTACTGACCTCATACTATTACTGGTGTTCAAAAAAGAAGCAGCAGCAGCAGCAGCAACCTGGAATGTACTGTTTATCTATGATAAAGCCAAATACTGAAAACTTGTCCTTTAACTGTCATGAGAAGTGAAATGAAAGATGGTTGATATTTATTATTCAATGCCATTATCTATTTATTATTAGATGCCATTTATTAAATAAAGTGCATCTTAATTTCTCCTCCTTTCTAGGAAGATGTTTCTCTTGATTAGTGATCACACATCTATATTGCTGCCCTGGGCACAGCTGATGAGCCTTGGATGGCTTTTATCTGCAGGATGTGGTTAGGGTTGAAATATGGAATAAACAAAACACAAAGTATAGTCATAACAATTTGCCAGGTGGTTTTTCATGTTAGAACTGGGGAAGACCTTAAGAAGAAATGTTTTCCTTTAAGAAGCCAGTTTTATGTACAGCAAAGGGATTTTTACTGATATTCCTATCTTTATAATAGGAAAGATTATTTCCAGATCAAGGAACCTCACCCAGGGAGGGAATTCTGGCTGCTGTCAGTTCATCTCTGATGAACTTAGGTATCTCACGGTGGCAATATAGAGCACTCATGTTTTCTTTTTTGATTGGGATCACCTCTGAGGCAAGTGACAAGTGACTGTTTGTATGCTCACAATTTTGGTAGCATGGCATGAAAAGTGCAAAAGTGACTGGGAATTTAGATATATGTTCTGGTGAGCTGGTACTTTTTGTAAAGGTAACAGAGGTATAGAACTGCTCTCTTTATCTAGCTTCTTTTGGTGGAAGCAGATAGAAATCTCTCCTTGTGCTGCAGTGGAGAATTTGATACAGTGCAGAAGCAGAAAGTGCCAAGTGCAAAAATGTCATCCTCCTTATTGTAGGAAGCCATCTTGGTTAATAGAGAAGTCTAACTATTATTTAGCTGCATGACACACGAGGTGTTTTGCCTGGCCAAAACCTGCCTAGTTGCACATTGCAACTCTCACCGGTTTCACACAGGCAGTGTTTTTACCCTGTTATCTGATGTATCCAGTTTGCATGTGCTCCATAGCTGCAGTTATGGTAGGCACCTTGAATTGTTCAGAAACTCTTCCATCAGCCAGTTTATGGGCAGGAGGCCTATTCAGGAAGAACAATAAAAAGCTTTGCAGTGAGATTCAGAGTGGATCCAACCCATGTGTTTTCTAGCTTTCAGAGTAACCTGTAACTATTGCTAGCTGATTTCAATTAGCTTTTTTACAAAAGTGGGATTAAAATGTAGGTTTTCCAGTGTGTCTTATTCAGCTTGTACTGCCATGACCAATGGCAGTCCTTCCTGCAAGAAGGAATATTGTGCAGGTGAGAAGTTGCTATCTTAAGGAAAGAGAAAGTTTCCAGAAGAGTTGCATAATATGAAGTGACGTGGAAAATTAAAAGCTAATTTGCCTGACAGGTTAGCTCTGACTCACTTAATCTTCCTCTGCTCAACTCTTAACACTGTCTAAAATAGTGATTTTTCACATCAGGTGTCTCCACTGCATTCTAAGATCCTCGTGCTCTGGAAGGTGATTCTGTGATTAGCTCTTATCACTGATTAAATTACTTTTCCTCCTTCAGCAGCTGAATACAGATAAGTTGCAGTTGTGATACAACATAAGCTGAGAGTATCTCTTTTACCTGTTCTTACTTTCTTCTCTGTGCAGTAATACTTTGCCTGAAACTGTGCTAGTCTTTGACATTCCAATTTGAATCTAACTTTAATGGCTTTGCCTTAATGTAGACTTTCATAGACCTATATCCACGTGAAGTAAAATCCATTTAGTTGTTTGATGTATGGATCGCCTATTGCTGGCCTTCAAGGAAATACATTTGAGATTGGTGACTTGCTCTGTGGACAAGTAATTGGGATGAGGTACCAGAAAAATGAATTAGCCACATTTGAGCTCACAGAAATTAAGACTTTCTGTGGCATCAACAGGAAATACCAGTGGTTTACAGTGGGCACTTCTCGCTGTAATTATGATGCAAATAGGCCTGAGTTAATTAGTTGGGGGTAGAGGAAGATCTTAATTGGAATGCAAAAAAAAAAGAGGCAAACATGAAGCAGAAAAGTTGCAAGTAGAGTGCTTTGCAGCAGAGAGAAAAGTACTCTGCAGTGTTCATCACACTGTGCCTGTACCATCGCTTGGGTCTGCATGCAGTGAAGAATTTCATAATACATGGACTTGGTCAATAGGCTTGTTTGCAAGTAATGCTGATTTATGACTTAAAACAGTTTTACCTCTGCTTTGTGACAGTTGTTGCTTGTGAGACCGGGTAAAGTAAGGACAAAGCAAGACAAGCATGAGATTTGTGTAATAGAGCATGGGTTTTCTGACCAAGATTAGAATATCGCTCCGTCAGCAGATCTTTCTGATGAACATACTGAACCTCAGATTACAGAGTGGACATGCTTGCTGTCAGGCTGGCATAGCTGCTTGTATCCCCTTTTACAGAGTCACAGGCAGAAGCATTTAACCTCTGGCATTGCTCATGCAGAAAGGAATTCAAGGAGTGATAGATATCCATATCACGCTTGATGAGGCAATAAATACAGAAGCTAGCATTCAAAGCAGTAAGTTCCTCAGGAGGCCTCTGTTTATATTGGTGCTATTTCTTGATGTCAGAAGACTAATTAATTTCTAAAATCATCCATTTACTAGTAGGATTATTGGAGGTTTGTTAGTGATAGCAGGAAATAGAGCAGTGGCCCAGGAATTCAGTTCTGCCCCTATGTCTCATATTCCTCTGCTGGACTTTCAGTTTTGTGCATTCTCTCTCCAACAGCAGCAGAGACTGTGAGGCAGTGAAAAATAATGGGTTTTGTATTTGGTGTCTGACAAGTGAAAGCTTTTAATGTTGTGCTTAATGTAATTTCCTCAGGATTTCCAATCAGCCCTTGCAAATCAAGGAATTATCTACTCGTTAGCTTTTCATGTTGGAACACTTGCCAGAGGAAGGACATAGTTCAGCTCCTGGAGTCAGGAATTGAGGGATGCATGACTCACCTGCACTTCAGCTAGATCACAAAGACCACCATTTACCATGGAAAGTCCTTTGGTATTTCCTGGCAGCTGGCCTTAGCTAGATAGTTTAGAAACTCAGAGCATAGGAACTTGATTGGAATGAAATTGGATTAACCTGAGCCCTCATCCCTGTTTAGCTCTGTGTTCTCAATCTGTGGTTTAGCAGTATTAGTTACTGTACTTGCTAAGGCTAAGGTCTTGGTCATTAATGCTGAAAGAGACTGAAGACACTGTTATTTTCCCTGCATGAGCTTCCAGAAGTTCTGTGCTGTCTGGAGACCTGTAACCAAAAGACTATAGGTGCTCTTGGTAGGGTGGTGGATCTCAGTGTTAGGCTCATTCTGCACTGGAAGGAGGTTCTGCCACTGTTTGTGGTTGTATTGTGTGACCTTGATTGGTGGGACATGTAAAACCCCCTAAGTTTTTGTATTTTTTCCTATGGTGCTTATCATGACCTGAAGTAGAACTGTAATTTCTTAGTGGAGGCCATGTTTGGAGTGAAATCTATTTCATCTTTGATTAAATACATATGGAATGTTCGGTTGAGAACCTGAAATGCTTTGCTTTCTGAGTATACTTGTCACATGTGGATATCTTTTCTGAGGGACAAAGAAACACCTATTTGTGTTCATACTCTTACTTTCTTTGATCCAACAGGCTGCCTGGGCTTACCCCGGGATGAGAGGGACATATAGAAAGTCCCTGTAAAGGGCACCCTGTAATTCATAAATGGATAACCACAACCCCTGTTGCAAGTAGGATTTTTGTCTAAGCAAAAGGAGTCTTTGGTGCCTCTTTTCACAGATGCCGGTTAACCTCTTGAATAATTCCATGCAGTTTTGCTTTCAAGGGAATGGGATTGTTTAATGATAATCTCTTCCTCTAAATTCAATTCCTTAGGTATCTCTAAAATCTTAGCTTGACAGCTAAAATGAAATACAGAGAAGAGTGATCATTCTTAAACCCATAGCAGAGATTAAAGAAGATGAGAGCTTTTTCCGTTTTATTAATGTTTACTTTAGAAACAAAGATGTACTTATCAGAGAACCATAGAATGATAGGGGTAGGCAAGGACCTGAAGATCATGTAGTTCCAACTCCCTGCCATGGGCAGGGATGCCTCACACTAGACCCTGTCAGGTCACCCAAGGCTCTGTCCAACCTGGCCTTGAACACTGCCAGGGATGGAGCATTTACCACCTCTTTGGGCAACCTGCTCCAGTGCCTCACCACGCTCACTGGTAGGAAGTGAGAAGATCTTCTTCTTGATATCCAACCTGAACTTCCCCTGTTTACGTTTAAACCCATTACCCCTTGTCTTGTCACTACAGTCCCTGATGAAGTTTGTTCATTTTCTGAGGCTAATTTATGTTCTGAGTTCAGCCATACTATTTTCCTTAGTGCTATGGAATTTGGTTATACTAACAATGAAAGAAAAATCCAGAGGGTTGGGCTAGAGACAGGCATAATTTATGGATGGAAGAAACCCAGTGGGATATCTTATCAGTCCAGTTTTCAGTAACAGAAAGAAACTATTCAGCTCTTTTTTTCAGATGTTAGGACAGACAGAACTCCAGAACTTTGACTGCAACAATTGCAGAATACAGTTAATCACTTTGGCACCCGGGAAGCTGATTTACTACTTGGCTGTGATAAAATGAGAAGCCTGGGAATCTTCTGCAAAGTATATTTGGGAATAAATAATTATAATGAAGTAAAAATTAATCAGCTAGCTCAAAGCCTGAACTAAATGAGTACTATTGAGAAAATGCTACAGACCAAACGCGTTGTTCAGAGGGTTCAGTATAAATCCAAGGCTCTTACTTTGAGGAAATCTCATTCGTGCACACAAACCCCATGTAACCCAAGGTGACAAATGCAACTTCTGTTTTCCCCACTCCTTTGGCCAACTGTTCACTATGAAAGCACTGCATTTTTTGTTGTACTATGGCCTATGAAGAGTTAAGGGCACAAGAACATGAGAAGTTCAGGACCCAGTCTGTACATCACAGAGGGAGCCTCTTTAAATTTAGAAATTGGACAAGCTGTGTAAACTTTTCCTGCATTTTTGGATATTTGGTAGGTTTGCTTGGTTTGCACAAAAATTGTTCCAAGTTTTGTCCCTCTACCATCTGTTCTTGGCTCTGGTCAGCTTCATGGGGAGCAGTGAAATGTGCAGTTAGTTTCCACTTGTGCAGAAAGCATCAGCACACTAAGCTGAAGGTTGTTTCTAAACTCAAATGTCTTTCAATAAAAAGAGAAGATTCTCCTGATTGGATTTTATCTGAGGGCCTCTATACCTCAGGCATCTCTTAGTGTCGTATTTCAGGATTGAGGACAATGTCTTGCTGTCTCGAGTCAGTGACCAAAAGGCAATGACAGCTAGTTGGAAGAAGAAAGCACTACTCTTGATTTTAGGTTAATATGCTATCTTAGTTGATTGCATTTTACAATCATAATGTGTAATGTAAAACTTCTCATATTTATCAGGGCATTATAGCATTACAATTGATCACAATTAACAGGATCCTGACCTGAATTAAGATTTAGTGCTTGTGATTATGTTTCTGTGATTCTGTGATTATAGTTTTACAGCAACATTGCAAAACATGATTCAAAAGAGATACCTCTAATGTCTGAGGTGGCAATGAAGATTTGGAATGTGATCATAAGTTGAAGACATTGGTGGATTTCTTGGTGTGTAGTATATATTAATTGGGAATATTTTACCTTCCAATAGTTACAGTAGGTCTGTAAAATTAACAGGAAGGGAGACTATTATCTCTTTAATTTAAAAGAATAGGTCTGATCAGATGTGCTTACCAGAGCTTTCAGTAAGAATGATTCCTACTTTTAAGATCATACTTCTGCTACCCAATGCTTTAAATAAAGGAGCTATAAGGATGCAGCTCTTAGAGAAAGAGCAAGAGCATGTTTTTTAGTTCTCTGGAACTACTGTAGGGTCAGAGTTAGGTCTGGTACCATTTATGGAAGTGCTCAGTTGGGGCAGCTTTTCAGGCAGGTAAGAAAACTTTATTCATAGTCATGTTATGCAGAGCATGCTCACTTTGTCAGTCCTGTCCTCAGGAACAAGTGTCCACATCATGATAACCACAAATGAGGGTTTCTTGTTGTCAGGCTCTGGAGTAGGTTCATCAATTCATTCCCAAGAGGTTCCTTCCTAAATAGAACTAAGGAACTGTGAGCTCCGGTGGACAGCTCACACAGCCTCTGCCTTTGTTCTACCTGCTCACCCTACAGATGATGAGCACTTTAAAGGGCAGGCAGCCTACTAATGTTTCTTAAGTGCTTACTTCCCATCAGAGCTCAAGGTGCTATTTGGGGATGTGCCTTCACTAACCTCGAAATGAAGTGATCACAGCAGGAATGTAAGCTAATTCCTTTTGCTTCTTAGTGTGCTGTGAGACTTCCCTGCGCCCACAGTTAGGCAGCAGCTTATTGTCTCTGTTTCCTGTCTTTTTTCATCCATCTACCCTCTTTAATTTTTAGGTATTTAGGTGTTGATTTATGAAAGAGAAAGGAAGGAATCTCTGATGAAAGAGGTTGGCATGACCATTCTTTTTAAGAAAGAACAGAAAGAAAAGTACTGTGTAGCAGAAGTGTTTGCTGAAGAATAGACTGGTTGGTTGCACAAAGTATTAATGGTTTTATTGTGAAGCAGAATGAAATTCTCAATAGTCAGAGTTTAGACCCAGAGAAGTTGGCTGTAGCAACAGGCAACAGCAGCCCTGCTAGGAAAGTTTTAGAGTTGATATTTGTTGGGGTTCTTTTTCCAGAGATTTTTCTACATGAATAAATTCAGTTTGCATCCTGGAGTGAGGAATATCTCTTTTTTTAGCTGACCTCTTTTTGGCTTCTCAGCTTCTTGCACTGTTTAATAGCCAGAGACAAGCTCTATCTGCAATTCCCACAGTTCTTTGCCCCTTTCATTCTCCAGCCACCTAGAAACCACTTGCTATTTCTGTCTTAGTGCTGGGAAAATGTCATCTGGGGAATTTGAGTATAAAATTGTGCATTTCAAACTCATCTCGGAATCACTAGAGCTGGATCATGAGCTTATACCTGTGTATTGTCTGAAAGTACCGAAATCCATTCTCATATCCCAGATAACATGCAGAAAGTGCAAGCAGTGTTGGCAGTTCAGTATATTCAAAATATCCTCAGATTTGTGGCAATTCTGCTGCACTTCTGGGATAGAATCAGACTTTTTTAATTATTATTTAATATCTGCAGATGCACTAGAATGCATGTTTCAGAAAACAATCAGCCATTGTAAGCTGGATTTTGATTCAGGCATTAGTTCCCAAAGCCTTTAAGAATGGTACCCAATCTCTTTAAATAGTGAGGGAGAAAATGATGTAGAGCTATTCTCTACTGCATGTGTCATGTCCCTGTCACACCCTCCTTGATTTTTGGTGAAGTAAAGAAGCGGGGACGAGGCAGAATGGTATTTACAGCTATCTCTTGTTTTCTGAGCATTCTGTAAGCGCTTAATTATGTTGCTTTGTGCCATCAGAACAAGTGCCTTTTTCCTACAGAAAGTTGGTTAGTCGATCGTGTTAGAGCCTGTTTGCCAAGACCAATTCCTTGGCACATTTCAGATGCACTGAAGTAAAATACATTGTCTGATGAGTCTTTGTTTAGTAGGCATGTTATTTAATTGGTGCTGCCATTATATTTGGGGAGCAGCTTTTCACTACAGTATTTTCCATGAGATCATTAGTTGCCTTCCTGAGTCACTTATCACTTTATTTTTGTTAAAATGTATGCTTCAGGCTCTTTGACAGTTCCAATCTACAGTGTTGATCTGCGGCCAGAATGTTTCCATCCACTTCTGGGTGACTGGTGGCTCTTCTAGAGAGTTTCTTGAGAGAAGTGCATTTGAACCCCAGTTCAGTGCTGCGTGTCTAAACCCAGGCACCTTCTGTGCCTTGTGCTCCAAGCTGGTCAGCAAGTACAGTACAAATTTCTACTGCTGCTTCCTAGCATGTTTTCCTTTGGATTTACCAGATGAGGTGACTCTATAAGGTACATAATTAGATTTCATAACGCCTTATATTGAGGTTTTAAGGTATTTTTATTACTCTGGAAATCACACACTGAATGTAGGTCACAGGGAAGAAAAATGGGTCAAAAATCATATTGAAACAGTGAGGGTCCCCTGGTATTGTAGATATGCAGAACTGATAAATCCTATACATGTTTAGTATACAGTCCTTATCATGGGATCTGCATCTCTCATCTGCAGAAAGTGTGAGTAGATCTGAGTTTATAATTGTCCATATCCAACACACTTGATGGCCTTAGGGGAAGTCTGTGATGCACAAGGAATGTGGGTTTGCTGCCAAGTGTTACAAAATGTGGAGATGACAGCTCTGTTCCACAGAGCACAGTCTAGAAAGATGCACAGATATCTTTTACATGATGCTGAAGTCTTTTTTTTTTTTGAGCAAAAGACAACACAGACTAGAAAATCCAGTGATAAAGGTGACTGAAGGGTTTTATTGTCTTAAAGGTGTATCTTGCCTTAAAAAAGGGGGCAATTTTGGAATGTTTGTGTAGTTTTCTGGTGACTTCTTTCTGTCTTGGTGACTGAGACTTTTTGCTAAATGGCACTGTTCAATTTATCAAAAGTCTGTTAATGTGATGCATGAGTTTTATAGCTCACATCTCTTACCTACGAGTGCTGATACCAGTTGTAGTCAGCAGTAATATGTGCTTCTAGCCACAGATCTAGTCAAATTGATTAGGCTGTTAATCAGTGAAGTCTTTTTGAATTAGAATAGTTTAAACCAGTTTCATAGATACACCACTTCATCACCAAGTCTTAGCCAAATATCTATTAATATTATAGCTTCTGGTAAAGCAAGAACCATGTTGTTCGTTGCAAATTCTCTCTTACTAGAAAGGGGTGAGTTTGATGCCTACAATGGGTGGTCAGTGGTAAATAAAATAGTGAGAGGGGTCTGACAAAACAGAGTGAGATTTCAGGTGGCTGTTGTAGGCTGCGCAAACCAGTGCTGGCCTTCAGCTGGAACAGAGTTCTTGGAAACACTGAGGCTAAAATCACTCTGGTCTGCCTTGTGGAAGGGAGATTGCTAGGGTATAACTTTCAGGCCTGTCCAGATATTTGTGAACTTTGAGTACTGGATTTGTAAGTGATTACTCAAAGCAGCATGTACAGTTTGCCATAGGGCCTACTCTGCAAAACCAGGCCTGGATCTGGTATCCATCTTTCAGCAAGGTCATGCTTTTAGTGGTATAAGCACTTTGGCTCACAGTTGTCATGAACACCATGAGCAATTCCAGTTGGAGACTGGATTCTGAGCAGGCAGATTTAGCACTGCTTTTGGTCGTGTATCTCTGTGTGTATCCACCTCTCTGTCTCCAGCAGAATCAGCCTAAGCCAGTATGTCAAGTGTTTTTCCTGCACACATCACTAATAACGTGGTTCCAGAAGCTGACTGCACATCCCTTGTTTGCCTGTCAGACACTACAGGGAATCTGTGGAGTATGAGCTTCCTTTGGGACAGACCTTCAGGCCGAGCATGCTGATTAGTACTGAAGAAAAGGGAAGTCTGAGGGGAGCTGCTCAGAAGGAGCCTCTTGAACTAGGCTAGCTTTTTGTTTTGTTTCTCTAGAAAGAAGTGCTTTTCCATTCTGTTAGTAGTGCTTGTGCAACGTGACACTGCTAGCGGTGGTGCCTCTGCTCTACTTCAAACAAATACACCTTTTTGAAAGTGAGGTCTGACTTGCTGCAGCATTTTTAATAGGGTGGGAATGGGAAATGTTCTGTTGTCTGTACAAGCTAAAAGATGGGAAGAATCTGAAGTGAAAATGCACTTTTTTTCCACTAGAGAATAGACCAACTTCACTAGCTCATTCCTATGCTTTGGCCATGATTCCGTAGTTGCTGTGCTGACATTAGTGAAAAAAATCCATTTGGGGCTGCCTTTGAGGTTAAACGTTAATTTAAACATTTTCAAGTAAGTACTCTTGTGGCTGCTTTCCTGTATTTTTGACTACATCACACCAACAGACTTCTTCGGTAACTGGTGAAATTCTTAGAGTTATGGAAGTGACATGCTGTTCCAGGTTGTTCTGTTCTGCCAGGTGATGCATGTGTATGAATAACTGACAATTAGAAGAAGCTCTGCATCATTGCTTTGTGTCACTCCAGCAGTATACAATCCACAATCTCTTTCAAGGACTGTACAACAGCTAATGGGCAGGGGGAAGAAGTATTATTTGAGGTATTAGCAGTTAGTTGTTGACAGGCAAATAATATTATGAAGACAAGTCCTGTGCTAGGTACCTAGATTCAGGCTTTTTTCTTTCCACAAATCGTAGGTACCTCACCCTGAAATTCATCATCTGAAAAGGGAAGCTGGGCATGGTCTGGCCATGAGACAACTGGGTTGTTTCTTCCTCAACTGATCAAGGAGCTTTATGTTCATCCTGAATCCTGTGTTTAGTTCTGGGCCCTTCAGTACATGAGAGACATTGAGGTGCTGGAGTGGGTCCAGAGAAGGGCAATGGAGCTGGTGCAGGGCCTGAAGCACAAGTGGGATGGGGAACAGCTGAGGGACCGTGTGTGTGTGTGTATGTTAGTCTGGAGAAGAGAAGGCTCAGGGGAGACTTTATTACTCCCTACAACTGCCTGACAGGACGATAGAGCCAGGAGGGGACTGGGCTCTGCTCCTAAGAAACAAGGGGTAGGACAAGAGGAAATGGCCTCAAGCTACACCAGGGAGGTTTAGGTTGGATGTTAGGAACAATTTCTTCCCCAAAAGGGTGGTCAGGCACTGGAAAAGGTTGCCAGGGCAGTGCTGGAGTCACCATCCCTGGAAGTGTTCAAAACTTCTGTAGATAAGTCCCTCAATGACATGATTTAGTGGTGGCCTTGGCAGTGCTGGGGAATGGTTGGACTCTGATCACGAAGGTCTTTTCCAACCTAATATGCTCTATGAGCAACTTGGATCTTGGTTTACTGTTTTGATAGTGGCATACCTTTGCTTCCTGAATTATGGATCCAATTAGAAATCTATTGGTTTTGGCAAGAGCAGAATAGTACCTGACGTAGCATACCACTGCAATAGCTAATGGGGAAATAAATGCTTATTGCTGTGATACCTTTGTGAATCAAACCTCTTCCCCTTCATGGTGATGTCCAAGATGTCCAGAGGGAAAAAATTGTTAGTTCATCTGTAATTGACATGTACCTTTTGTGCAAATAAAATGCCTAATCTGATAGCAGTAGCAAACAGACTGAAAGAGCAGGTTGATCAGCAGGCACAAATCAATACCAAATATCCTCCTTGCTGCCTCCCCTATTTTTAGAAACTGTTTAGAAGAAATGTTCATTAAAACAATCCCCAAAGTGGATTAGTCAGCCAATTCTGGAAGAACACTCTAAATTCTTTCCTGTTGTGCTGTTGGCCTCCTTGGATCACTATTAATTATGAAACTTAGCTCTTTAGCAGGCTTCTAATTAAATTGGGCTGCAGTGATACAGACAAGTATAGTACCTCGTTCCATTCTCTGCCGAGACAGTCATATATCCTGGGGTTGTCAAGAGGAAAAGCCAGCCAGGCTGTTTGTTTCCCTTCCTCTAGGGATGATGTGTCACATTTCATTTAACTACCTGTCTATTACAGTGAATCTCTCTCTTCTTGCCTTTTAATTTTAGAATTGTTTATCTCATCCAATTTCAAGGCAGGAGTTCAGCCTGACAGTGCCTTTTTGACTTGGTTTGAGGGCTCCTAATCAGTCAGCTGTGTGATTCAGTTCTGTCCTGAAGGCAGCATTCACCAGAGTGTGGAAACAGAAGGCAAGGACAAGAAGTTTGGCATAATAATATCTCTGTAGTCATAAATATGGTCCCAGTTCTTTAAATATGCTGAACTCTAATAGTTTTTTCTCTTGTGAAATTTATTTAAGCAACAGATACCTTACAGTGTTTCACACTGTTCAGACACAGCCCAATTTTTCTGACCTTGCTGGAAGAGGTGATGGTTTACTTAATTCTGTCACCTGATGTGTTGTCTGCTGTTAGCTAAAGTAACGTGATGGAGACTGTAATTTCACTCTGTACTTTTTGATGATAAAAGGATGATGAGGTGGAAGATAGTGCCAGAAGTGCAGTTTTGTCTCATCTTGGTGAAGTAAACTGCTAACGGCTAGTTGGTGTATGGTAGGCTATGGCTCGCATCCTGATGTACGGCTCTTTGTAGCTGGGTATCTTTCAACTGGAAAGTCCTTTCCATATTTCTTGTTAAAAAGCTATAGCATGATGTTTGTATGCCACTGCTTTTTTAGTCTGTTCTGTATATGAAAGAGATTGTTTGAACCAAAGAGAGATCAGTTTTTCTCAAAGAGAGTAAGGCTTTTGTTATATGTGATACTGGCTTCTGTGCCCTTCTGAGCACCAGTGGAAAAATGCTTTGGAGAAGAGAGAACACAGATGTAATGCCATAGCAAGCAATGGATTAAGTTCATTTTGTACCTTCTGAGGGTTGAACTGCTAATCCTTGCTAGACAGAAACTGCAACAGCATTAGTTTTGCTAACTATGCTGTTCAGATAATTAAAATCTGCCTTTGCATTCACCATTTTCCCTAAAGAGCTGGTGTGTTATCTGTGGAATAGTAATCTTTCCTACCAAAAAAAAAACCCAACCCAAACCCCAGGAAACCCCTTAACTTCTTAAGTTTTCTTATTTTGATCTGAATGTATTCTTCTTGGAAATGTAAAGCTCATCTAGCAAGTTTTGTTGGTGGGATTTTACAGCTGAAGAATATCAGGGGCACTGTGTGCGTGTAACCTCCTGGTCCAAATGGCAGTTTGTAGTGAATCAGATGAATTTAGAATTTGGTTACTATAAAAGGATTGTCATAGATTTGTGGTCTACTCTGTTACAACCCTTACATTTGCATCATACTTAGCATCAGTATATGAGAAGCATATCTACTGATAGTGGGTTTTGTTAAAAAATAAGTTTACATTTAATTCCATCTTTTCTGTCCCGAACTAATTATTTGAGTTTTACTGTTATATTTTTCTTTTAACTTGGGAAAACATTGGGGTGTTCTGTTGGGTTTTCTTGTTTGCTCTTCAGTTTCTGAGATGTGTTGGTATATTTCCTTTCTGGACTGAAATACACAACTGAGATTGTTATAAAGAGATAATCAAGCACTGGAATTCTTCATGGTATAAAAAGCCATGGTCATAACACTGGTTTATGCATTCCTCTTACAAGATTTACTATATGTGAAAATGCCTACAATGAGCTACTGAAGGTAGATGTAATATGGATTAAAAATAGTGTTTTAACTGTGTCTAAAAAAAAAAAAAGTCTTAAACTACTTAGTGCAAGAAGATTTCATAGTTGTGGTTAGAGAAATGCATATGTTTAATGAGTTTATCATACTGAGATCACAAGGTTAGCCACTGGTGTGCACACATGCACATATGAATAAAGAACAAGCTTTACTGAAGAACATTCAATATAGGGTTAGTGATTTGATCAAGTCAGAATTGCTGGTGTAAAAACCTGTGAACTTGACTGCAAATCTGGGACAACAAATGCCCTGCAAACAAGGAGCTAAATAATCACGGGTATATATCACACCTAAAGAAGTATTTTTTTCCAGGCAAATTTTGGTTTGTCTCCTATTAACGCCTGTTGAAAATTCAGTAGGTGCTCACCCTATTCACAGAAGGAAATCTCAGTTCCATTGAAATATAGGGTAGTGTTTCCAATCCAGTCTTTATTGTGAAGCCATTGCAGATGCTTTGTTCTACAGAAAGGGCTCTAGCCTCAAAGACCCCTTTACATTTCCTATGCATGAGAAGTATTTGCAAAGCATCTTCTTACCAGCCTTGTTCCACCTGTGACTCCAGTCATGAGCATAACAGGATGATCCTGGGAAGTAATGGTTCTCCTGAGACAGAAAGGGAAGCACGAAGTTGTTTCACAGGGCTAAACTAGTGATGCTTGGAGCATGTTTTCCTCTGGTACCAGAGCAAGGCTGTTTATTGTTCGTATTGATGGGGCAGAAAGATCTCTTAAGCTGTGTTTCCTAGCAGTATCTATGCAAGTTTTTAGGTTCAGCAGTAACAGGGGAAACTCTGAGTAGAAGTTTTTTCACATTTCAGTCATCTATGTGCCTACTGCTTTCCCACTAGTAGGGGAGCAGGGCCACCTTCCCTGTGAAGGTGATGAGGCACTGGCACAGGGTGCCCAGAGAAGTGGAAAATGCCCCATGCCTGACAGTGCTGAAGGCCAGGTTGGACGGGGCTTGGAGCAACCTGCTCTAGTGGAAGGTGTCCCTGCCCATGGCAGGGGATTGGAACTGGATGAGCTTTAAGGTCCCTTCCAACCCAACCCCTTCTATGATTTTATGTTTAGACTGCAGACATTAAATCTAGTAGCTACTTCTTTGTGTGCCTGGCTCTCCTGCTTTCATCTGCCCCCATTTGTTGTTGAAATTGCAGAGTGGTGTCTGTTTCCTACTGGCTATAGTAGGCTGCCTTCTGAGGATTATGGTTGATTTAGCCATGTTCTGAATACCATATTTGAACACTTTTCAGCCTGTTTTGTATTATGTTGGGTGCCTTTGGTATGGGCTTTGGTTAGCTCTTTGACAGACTACAGATGGTCTGTTCAGCAGTCTGTTATCTAGCTGCGTACCAGTCAGGCTTTCAAACTGCAGTCCTTGTTTTGGTTGCACAGCTGCAGTAATTGAAACTCCGTTGTTCCTGTGCTTGCATAGCATTGCTTCAGCCCACAAGTGGGAGTCCTGCAGCAGCCCAGGCACACTTCTGTCTGCCAGTGCTTCCATCCCACAATTTGAGGAGGTGGCAAGCAAGCAAGTTGTGCCTCTTCTGTGGTTTGGGAAAAGGCTCTTTTTCTGCTCTGCTCACTAGGGTAAGCTCTGATCTTCAGCCTGGAGTCTTGCCAGAATAGGCCACCTACCAGAAAGAGGAGTCCTCAACCAGTAGTCTTCAGGAAGAGGTGGAAAAGTCTCACATGAGGGTCAAGGCAATGGGAGTAGGACAGAGATTAGGAGAAGATTCAACTCTTTCCCCTCCTGCCCTCATCCTTTACAAGATGAATCTCATCAGTTTCTTTGAAGGAAGCAAGGAAGCAGTTACGGGTTTGAATCAAACCAGGAAATGCCTGTGGCAAAACCATCTTGAACAAAATTCTGTAGTGCAGGCAGTGCCTTACAGCTTGCATGAAAAGCTGAAAAAGATTTCAGTCTCCTATGCCCTAGTCATCCAGAAATACTGCACCCTGAGTCATGTTAAAGGATAGAGCTGTACTGGCAACAGTCATAGGCCTTTCTGTAACTTCTACTTGGCTGCATGAAGAGGTCTGCAGAAAGGAAACCTGATCCGTTTTATTCAAACGAAGGAATCTTCTTGCTTTTATCTATGTTAAATTCTAGGGTACGTTTCCTTACAGGACTTGATATGTGATGGTGTCAATTTATTGATTTCGCATTATATGCAGAGTAGTTAATAATTTTAAAGAAGCTGGAACCATACCTTGGCATATTGAAGTATCCAGATTCCCTTACAGTTAATGAACCTTTCCTGTACAATGTCCAATAACACTTGATTCATAAGGGGTTTTATGTGCCTGTTATTTGAAGGTGCCAAGAGAGGGATTTGAATGTCTTGTATGCTGTCAGAAAGGTAGCCCACGGTACACCTGACACAAGAGTGCTTGATGAGTACTCTTGGACACCCCTGCCTATACACTTGTCTCTACTACACTTCTTCCTGTACATGTGGAGTTGGCATCCTAACAGGTATATATATGGTTTGTAACATGCAGCAGAGCAGAACCAATCTCCTTACAGGCCGTAGCGTTTGATACAAGTCTCTGACTTGGATGCTGTTTATGAGGTTTGTTTGGTTGTTTTCCTTGGTGACTAATCCTTAATTTGTCATCTTTATTTTAAAAGAAAATACAGGACTGTTACAGACTCGCTGAGTCAGTGTCTTACAGTCTCAAGAACAGTCTTTTTTCTCTCAGCCAGCTCTGTTCTCGGAAACTTCTATACGTTATTTTCCAGCAGTGTTTCTAAAGCAGCTATTTGTCCTATTTTTGTCACCTCAGTTTAGGAGGCTGTTCCATGACCTTACTGCTCAGAGAGTTACAAGCCTTCTACAACCAAAATGTCCTAGTCTTAAATTTCCTTACAGCAGGTCTGTCCATGTTTGTTTTTGTGCCAGGGTTGTCCTAGTTGAATAGCTTCTCCCTCCCCAGACCCAAGTTAGGTAGACATCTCTCATCCGAGAAGCCCCTATTGCTCTGCTTGTCACAGGGGTCCTTCTCCATGCCAGGAGAACTGGGCTTTGGCATTAAAGAATATTTCCTTGAACAAGGATACTTTGTGCTTTGTGAATTTTATGCCAACAGTTGAAAAGAATCTCAGCTCCCTCTGACCTGCAGGAGTTCTACTTGCACAATACATCCTTTGTAAATCCTCCCTGTGGAAATTTTCAGGCTCCTGTTAGCTTTTGTGTAGCAAAGAGAAATCTTAGGTAGCCCACAAGCCAGCTGTTTCTGAGCTAAAAAGACTTGAGTGCCTTGGATTTGGAGATGTCACAATCAAGCAATAATTAAAACTACCATCATTTAGTGGTCCTTTTGCACTGAAGAGACTCTTACCATTGCATTTGCATTGTAAGGGCAAATTTCTTCCAGAGAACAAGTAAGATGTTTGGGTTAAAGCATCTGGCAACCTCTGTTTTGCATGCTTTTCCACCAATTGTAGCTAATGTCAAATTGAAGATTTGGAGTGTCTAGGCCCTGTATTAATGGCCCTTCCTAATTCTTTACATTCCTTGAGATTTGTTTATGTCTATAGAAGCTAAACAGATTTGATGATGGAAAAGACTGTATTTAAGCTATGCAGGGAGAGAACAGAATTCCAGACTTCCTAAGCATGTCTTTAGTTACTTTTGCTGAGATCAGCATTGGGCTAACCACGTCTAGGTAGTCAGCTTAGAAAGAGCAGTCAATTAGTGTTCAAGAGTTTAGTGACTCTTCTGTCAGCCATCGTGTTCAGGTCATTTCTTTGAACACTTGGATATAACTTTTGCTTTGACCCCCCTTCTCCCCCCATGGGAAAAAAAACCCATAATGCGTTTGTGTATCGTGGTTTAAGCAAGAAACTCCCATGGGAAGCTGGGCTAATTGTTGGCTTCTTATCCTATATAAGTCAGGTTACAGGGTCATACATTCTGTGGACAGATTCATCTCTGGCTGAGACACAAACTGACATGCAGTTTACAAATCAGCTTGTGTCTTTAGCCTTATTTACTGTTCAGTTGAAACTTGAAGCATGTTTTGTGTCTGCCACAATAACGTGACTTTAGCTGTGACATAAGTGTTATAGACTCGATAATGTAACAGGGTTTGAGCTCCTTTGCTTTGGATTTCCTTACTGTGTCTATGCTATTGAAAGAAACTTCTTTCTTTGTTCTCACTCCCATGCTACTCCTAAGAGGAATGTATTTATAGCCAGGATACTGAAAATCTGCTGCAATGTTGGAAAAATAGCACAGGCTAACAATCCCCTTCACCTCAGTAATGGCTCAGCCTGGAGCTGTCTGCCACTGCTTGCTCTCAAATACTCTTCTGTTTCTGTTTCTAAGCATCTTCTCTGGACTCTTCATAAGAGATGCACTAAGCCTTTCAGTAGCAAAGATAGGGTGATACCCTCTCATGTGTGCAGTACAGATATAAGCTGGTATAAGGTTTATGTTTGTATACACCAAGGATTGACAAGAAAATGCATTTTGTTGAATTATCTTGGAGACTTCGATAGGGAGCCCAAATCTTTACATATCTAGAGTGCATGCTTTAAGACCAGGCTTTCTGTTTCTTTTATTGCTCCAACTTCCCAAAAAGCCATAGGTAAGACTTATAAACTCCTATTTGTTCTGGATGACAATGGTGAAGTCTTTTAAAGTAAAACCTCCACATTTTTCTGTTCATCTTGAATGTTTCCACAGTTTCTTAATGCATTTATCATAAGCCTTGAAAAGTTTTTTCAGAGTTATTTTGTCTTTTATGTTTTGTTTTCCTGGTTCATCCAAAGTTACCCAAGTAGTGGCAAATGGGGGCAGCATAAACTCATGGGCATGAAAGTGTTTGAGATGCAATGTAATCAGGATGTAGGTAAGCACAGGATCACCACGCCACAAAGCGCGTGTCTGACGCTTGTTCAGCATCTGTGATGTGTCTAGGATGGAGGGATTTGAAAAGTAGGAAGTATGTGATTCTAACTTAAAGAGGTTTTTTGTGGGCTCAGGTGGAGGGGGGACTTCTTGCCAGCATGAGTCCATGAGAACAATAACATCCTGGCTCACTGCTAATGAAACAGCGTGCTTGTGTGCATTAGGAAACTTGTGATGCACATCCCGAACGTGACTGTTGGCAAGGTGCTTGTGTTCCCAAGCAAAATCAGAGGAGTGTCCTGCTGTATGTATGTACTGAAGGAATAAGGTGCAAAATGAATTGAAGAGCTGATTCCATGGGTATTATAAAGCACAAAAGTGTGTGCTTCTGGCATCCCACCACTTGATTGGGCTATTGTCTTTTTTCCTGCTATTTTCTGTCTCCATTGTAATTACTGCTGGGTATGTGATCCTGCATGCTGGCTTTGGTGTCATGCCCATTTTTTTGTGCATAGAGTGGTGTAGGCAGGCATTCTGGGTGGCTGCTGCCTGAAGAAGCAGCAAAGTTGAGGTATGCACAGCAATGGGGGGATATGCCAAATGCTGCAAAGCCCAGATTTGCTTCCTTTTTTCAAAGCATTAAGTCCAGGGGTTTGCTTCACTCTTGCCTTCAGGAAAACCACACTCGTGGCTGCTCCCTCATTGGGGCTTCCTTCTGCAGCTTGAAAAAGCACAGCCAAAAAAGCAAATTTTAGTCCACTGCAAATGTTGTATTCAGTAGCAAGTGGAGTCCTGCCAATCCACAGCCTCATTCCAGTCTATGCGGCACAAGCAGGCAGTGGAGGCGAGCTTGCCTTACAAGGGTAAATCTTACCTAAATAGTTGGGCTGTATAGCATGAATGTGAGTCCTGCTGCTGACCCGATCGGACAGTAACCAGATCAATAACAATGTAATCCTTCTGGCCAGACCTCCTGCAGAGTTGCCTTTTCATTTAATCTCCAGTAATAAAGTCAAGCCTTTGCTTAAGTGTTGTTATTAATACTGTTACGAGCAGTAGAAGAGTAGCCTTAGGCAGTCCGTTCCTATCTGCATGTCTTGGGACATTATAATCTGAGAGGATGCTGTCATGGCTGATAGCAGTTGTAGAAGATGATTATGAAAACAAGCGAGCTTTCAGGCCTGTTTCCAAAAGCCACAGTATTGTGAGCTTTCCACCCAATGGAAATTGCTCCAGGAGGTATTTTATTGGAGCATGCAGCAGGGAAATCAGCAGAAATTAGTATTTAGTCTGAGTGTGATTGCAGGTAATGACACAGATGAGTTAGTGGTGCAGCTAAACCTACAAAAGTAGGAATGAGGAGATCTTGCTTCAGTTTCAGTACTGACACCAGCAGATTGCTTTGTCTGTTTGTCTAAGGCAAATTACTTTAAGCTGTCAGTCTTGTATCACAGCCTTTTGTACTCCCACCTAGCAGAGCATCAGTGTCCTCAAGTTGCCTAGCAGAGGGGTGCTGTGATCCACTCTGAAGTCTTTTTGTATGCTAGTAACACAGGGAGCTATTCAAAGGTGGCTTGTTTTCCTTTTGGAAATAACTCCTGTTGCTGGTTTGGAACATGTTCATACCGAGCACCTTGTACAGCAAAAACTAATTGTATTCTTGAAGTAAATGGGCACCAGAATGGTTTCCAAGGGAAGATTATAGACTAAGACTGAAATGTGTCCTCTGTGATGCTTTGTTTTAATGACAGCATACTCCTGTATGTGAAACACATACATTGAGGTAAACTCATGTTCTCTGGCACCGGCATCTGAGAGGTTATTGCATATTCACTGTAACCTGGCAGGTACAATGGCAGTTTTATTTTGAGTTAGCCTGTAAGCAGTTTTGGGATTATATTGCAAAAAGCTCGGCCATGCCTGGACTTTACGTGTTTGCATTGAGCCCCAGCAATTCCAGGAAGTGTCTGAGTACTTGCGTTGCTGATCACTGGTTTTTCTCCTCACTAAATACTACATGGAGGAGAGCAAGGTTGCAGTTATGGCTTGAATCATATTAACAAGTAAAGGATTGTCTTCCTCAATTACTTTCAAAATTAGTCTTCAGCTTGAGCACACTTCTCTTTCAGCATGTAACACCCAGTTCTTTCAAAACACTGCTTGCTTAAGATCAAACAACTAGATTACCACTTGATTGCAAGGCTGTACTGGAAATGGGAGTCAAGTTCAACAGACAGGCAGGAGAGGGCAACTGAGGTTGTGTTTCCAGGCCTTGGGGCTGGGAGGCAGGCCAGATTCTGATCTGTACTCCACTGTGGCACAGCAGGAATTGGGAGCCCCTTACTTTGACTTGTGAGCTCTTACTTGTGACATGTCTGTGGTTTACAAGGCTCAGCTGCAGAAAAGATGTAAGGTGAGCAAAGGATTGAATAAGGTAGACACCTGTTCAAAAATGACCTTTGACATTCAGTTTTTGTTTGTTGTGGGCCCTGTTTTTACCTGAACTTTAAATGGAATTTGGTGTTTCTTTGCTGGAAAGATCTGTGGATAGAAAGCTTGAAATAGATTCTACCTGTCAGAACAGAGCACTGTTAAAAAATGGCAAGGTAGTTAACGCGTGAGCAGATACGTCTTCATGGGTTAGATCTTTGTAGCCAGGTTGTGACAGGGCCAGCAATAAGTAGCCTGGCTAATCAACCTGACTGAAACAGTGAATTGATATATCCATGCTCTTGTGGAACTAGGCCATTGTGAGCTTGCTCTGGTATCGATCCTCCTAGTCTTGAGTTAAACTTCAAAGTCACCCTGTGTTTCGTGATGCGTGTGCTGTGGCTGTAAGCTGAAACTCCCTTTTATTCATAGCTTCATTGCTGACCCTGGCACAGCCTTGCTGTTCTGGTGGGCACAAGATCCTGGATGTGGCACAACCCAAAAAGCTGTTTGGGTGTTTGCTGCCCAGCTGCACTGGCACCCTGGGACTGAGGAGAGCACAACAATTTTGGTGCATGTGTAATTGAAGTCCTAGCTGGTTTTGATTATCAGTGTTAGCCAAGGGGTTGTCTTGCAGAGTGTCTTCAGGCCCTTGGAGTCTCTCATCTCCACACCACTGCACAGGCATGGTGCTGCAGCAAAGCAAACCCAATGGGCATGTTGTTTGAGAGGATCAAATGCAAACTGCAACTTGGCCAGAGCAATTTCTTAATCATGCTAGAAGTCATGCTCCAGCTGTGAACTGTATGCACAAACTGTTATTGGGACAGACAGCTGGTGA
Source organism: Agapornis roseicollis (assembly GCA_002631895.1). NCBI lineage: Eukaryota > Metazoa > Chordata > Aves > Psittaciformes > Psittacidae > Agapornis > Agapornis roseicollis. The sequence goes on along the minus strand of NDXB01019985.1, from coordinate 15,444 downwards.
GCAGCCATGAGCTAATTGGGGTAAGAGAGCATTATCCTGTGCTACTGTTCTGTCTTTGTTTGCATAGGTATCACCCAGAGCAAACCTTGCTGGTCAAACTCTTGCAAACTCTAGTGAGAGCAGTAGGCTGTGAGTGTTCTGCTCCCTCCGAGCTGCTCCCTGTTCCCCTTGGCTGGAGATGAGGCTGAGTGGGAGTATTCTGCTCAGCATGAATTCCTGCCTCAAGCATTCCTCCCTCCCTGCTGTGCCCCAGTGACTGCTTGATCTGCTGTGCTGCATCAGATTGTCCTAATCCCCTGCTTCCCATGTTCTCTTCCCTCTGGGGGCTGGGGGAGCCAGCAGCCTTTGGTGTGAGTGTAGCCCAGCTGCAGCAGAGTCAAGTAGCAGCTTAATCCAGTGTGCTAGCGCTCCTATGATGGCGTTTGACAGAGTCCATGTTTTATCTAGAGGGGGAGCTTTAACCAACACAAACAACAATATCTGATTTTGGTTTTGCTGGTGACCAAGTGCAATTAAAAGCTAAATGTCACACAGCAGTGTAGGCTGCACTTCACTACTGAAATTATTACACAGTGATTTTGCGGCAGCAGTTAATTAGTTTGGGCAAACGATCCCTTGCTGTGGATGTTTATCAGTGCAATTGCATTTATAGCCAAGCTTACTGTGTAAGAAAAAAGTGAAGGAAATAACCTGCCCCTTTGCATTAAGGAGAGCAGACCAAGTGTGTGACTCTTTGCAGACAGGGACCTGGCTCTATGCTTTTTTTCCTCAGTTTTTTGCTAATCAAAATGCTTAGTGGCAGGGGTGTCTCCTGAAGGTCCCCGAGCTGCACACAACATGAACTGACAGGTCTCTTTCCAGGTCTGACTGAGACAATGAGAGACATCCAGGGTCAGCAGAGCTCTTGGGAATGTGTGGAAAGTTCAGGCCAAAGTGGGTATCAGTGACCGTGCTTTGCGTGCCTAATGCAGATCAAATGAATGCACAGTGAGTAAGAGGACTCCCAAATTCTTGTGTTTGAACATGTTGTGCTGGATTTACAGACCAGGTGTCTGGCACCTTTCTGAAGGAAAAGCATTGAACTTGCGTGAAGAGAACAGCTGTGGGTGTGCAGAAAGGTAGTGCCCTTAATTTAACTAAATTTGAGGGAGTTCATAGCAAATATATTCATGTTTCTCAGTCTAGTCTAAAATGCACTACATCAGTCTTCTCTATAATTTAAGATAAAGCTGACCTGAACTCATAACATGATCATTTGGATAAGCCTAGCTTTAAGTACAAAACGGTGTGTAGGCTGACTTGTTAAGTGTATGTGTAGTAGTTTAAAGGATATATAGTGTATATTTTTGGGCACCACAATAAGAACGCTGGGGGATGAGTTGGAGAGAATCCAGAAGTAAGTGATAGATTGAATAAATGTGATAGAAAAATGAGGAGCGGCATACTCCCAGGTTGACACTGTAGCTGCACTGCACAGTGATCTATCCAGGAAATATTCTGCCCTGCCAGTGTGTTGGGAGATGGATCACAGGTGGAAAAGGGTATAGGCAGAATACAGATTTTAAAGTTCCTTCTTAAAAGCAGAAGAGAATTTTCTGTTTGTAGTGTGCCTTGGTGTGGGAAAGGAAAATGGTGTAATTATAGTGATTTGGAGTAAACGAGTACTGTGTTGTTTCTGCTGCATCACACAGAGGAAAGTGAGCATTTACTTGAGTATAGGTAATAACAGCCTTGCTGGTGCTGGATGTATGAATTAATAACAGGGAGGGAAAAGATGGTTTGCATTAAGGGTCCTTTTTGGACAAGGTTGATATGTTCATGGTATGATATAGCCTGCACCTTTCCTCCCCTTTGCTTGGTAATATTAGGTAAAGCTGCTGCTGCTTTCTAATGGAAGGCAAGGTGATCTGCTGTGAGTCTGCTGAGCAGCCCTGCATGCTTGCTTCACTTGCTGTGTACTCCTTGTGTGATCTTGCTTTTATGGTGGATTAGGGGTACTGTCTGCTCTGGATTGTCTTTGCATATTGTATAATACTGAATTTTGGGTATTGTTGTCTTCTTTACTGTGGAAATATCTGGAATTCTGATGTGAGAATTTTTTCTGTCTAAACCTCCTATTTCCAGGTAAGTAATTCTGTGGCCATGTTGAAGAAGTTGCTTTTGTGCCTGGGTAAATATTCTCCTTTTCCTGCAGTTGCATTTGAGTCTTCAAAGGGAGATCTAATTGTGACTTTTTAAAAGAGCAAGGTGGATGCTTAATTGAGGAAGTAGCATCTGTTGTGGTGGGGTTCATGCTATTTCCATTTCCCAAAAGTGAGAAGAATGTAATAGTCCAGTGAGGGATCCAGCCTCACACAAACCAAACTCAGATTTTGCTTGGGATTGACTGATTTCACATGTTCTACCAATAGGTAGGGCCAGGAAAGTAAAGTGTATTTCATACTCAGCCATGTCCACAATATTGTCATCGGGAGCATAGAAGCCTTCTCACAATTTCCAGGTCAGTTCTTCATCTGTCATCATTTGGGAACTAAGAAAACCTACCAATTCCTTTCATGAACCCCTGTCTCTGTTATCAGTCCCATAACCCATTGATCAGATGAGTAACATCCTGATAACATGCTTCTTTACCTCCTAAAAAGCTGGATTAAACTGCAGTTGACTAAAAATTGAAGTTGTAGATTTGGTAGTGGAGTCATTGAAACTGTGATGACCCATGACAACAGTATCTTGAGTGCTCAGATATTACTGGATTTTGGTTGTCAGTACTCAAGCCCACTCCTAAATGACAACTCGTACCTTTGGTGATCTCAGCCAGTGCAGAATGGGATGAGAAATGATGAATACAAGTAAAACATTCACACATTTTACCTACAATACTGATTTCACTCAGCCGCTATCTGGGAAGGCTGACATCAAAGGGCACTGTTGCTTTGGACTAGCAGTACTATATAGATTGGAATTAATAATTATAGTGCTTTTCTTAATTCCTCAACTAATACCTTGTTTAGTTGTGAATTCATCTTTTCTTTTTTGTCCCTGCCATCTGTCCCACATTTTCTTTCACCTCTGTGGGGGCTTTCTAAGCTTTATCAGGCTGGAAATGCCGTGCTGTGTAGAAACATTGTTGTGCCTGTTTTGATTGTTTTGCTGTTGACATTTCTTAGATTATGCAATGTAGGAACCATGCAGTCTTATGAAGAGAATGAGCTCAAACCTTTAGGGTTACTCTAAGGTTAGTAATGAAAACTCATACAGCTCAGAAAATGTGTCCTGGAATCAACTGGAGACAGTGCTGTGTACATAGCAATTATACCTGGGAGCAACAATTTGCAGTTCAAACAACCTTAGGCTGTATTTACAGTGAAGGGATACTGGAGTCAAGGGGATTGTTTAAGTTCTGATACTTTGATGACATTTGCCATGTTTCCAGCAGGAAAGATAAGCAGGTGCCAGGAACTGTCTAGAAATGGTAGTTTCCTCAGAATTGCACCTGCTGAGTTCAGAAAGGGACTTGAAGGGAAAAGAAGCCCCATTTGGGGTCTAATCTTTGCATTTGTGTTTGGAAGGAAAGAAGGCAGACAGGAATGTAATGAACCAAGGTGCCAGGAAACAGGATTTGAAAGATATTTATATACATCATCTCCATGTATAATGGTTCTGTCAGCTACACGAGATCCTCTGAGAAGGGGCTGCTGTCTCATGAGGTAGAATTTAGAGCTCTGCAAGGCTGAGGCAGGTGAAGGTGGAGGGATTGCTATAGGGTGATGTGGGCCTCATTTCCCTCATCCTTTGGTTTTGTTCTGGGAGAAGGAAGCAGAGAACAGAGGGTTGACACAGGTTGTTGATATGATCAGAAAGTTTGTAAGGATTTATGAGTTTATTTTGAGCTGGTTGGTGAGTATAAGGGGCATATCTAAATGGCTGGAGAGGATCCTCTTTGCACTTATCTGCTTTCTGCATTGTCCTGTATAGGAGTGCAGTTGCTGCCAGTGTTGGCTATCTCCAGCAAGAGTAAGGGATGAGGTCTGTTAATCATTTTGCTTTTCCAGGCTATTGCTAAGGCACCACACTGCAGCATCACCCCCTAAGTCAGGCTGATGCTGTGTGCTGCAGTTTAGTCGTACATTCTGAGTGTAATATGCCAAATAGCAAATGTATGTGTGTAGAGTATCTGTTGTTGCTGCACCTATAACGCCTTGTGGAGTTAGGTTTTTATCAAATGGCTGATAAAGAATTGCAGGTGGTTTGGCTGGTGCTGTGCATTAGAACATGCCAACAGAGTTGCTCTGAAGGCTCTGCCTTTGTTCTAGCCTGCTTTGGTTTTGCAAGATACACCACTGCTGTCAGGTTTTCAAAGATTATTTTGACAGCTTCAGCTGTCTCTCTAGATTTGTCCCTTTTCTGAGTGTGCCTTAGGTAGAGCTGCATTTGATTGTACACTGTATGTACTGCTCCAAAGAGGGGTAGGCTTGCTTTAGGTAATGTGACTTCTGAAAAGGCTTCCTCTTCTGTCTTCCTAAGAGACCCTGTTCAGTTTGGTCACTGCTAAGCAGCAGTGTTCTTTTATTATTGCTGCCTGTGTTAGTATACTTTTGCTGCTTACCATCTCCAGCTGAGCATGGGTTCAATGTTTAAGTCAGTCTCCAAAGCTTCCAAAATAGCCTGTGTTGAGTCCAATGACCTGTAAGTGATACTATGTCATTTTGAATTCATAGTCCAAAATGCACAGTTAGCATCTCGGGCTCATGATTTGCTGAAATGCTGATCTTGCCAATTCTGATATTCTTATTTCCTTCTTGAGGCCTGCAGTAAACATCCTAAGTAATGAATTTAACTATTAAAGGTACCCTGACCAATGTGACCTTGCCAGAATGCTTTCTTGTTTTAAAGGGATGATTAATTCTGACTTTGAATCGAATACTTCATATATTCCAAAAAGAATATTTTCCTTGGAAGAGTTTTCTTGCTTTAGGGTGAGATTGCATCTGACACATTCAGCTGTAATTTGGACCTGAAGCAGAATGTTGTGAAAACACTCTGAAATAAGGTACTTTCTCACACCAGTTTCCTAGGAAATGCAAAGTTGTTGAATGTGATGTCTCTTTTCCCTGTGATATTTGGAAATTTGTTGAGATACATCTATCAACAGGTTCAGTGTCTCGAGCTTCATTCTTCAAATTTGCAGTTATATATCATATTTGCACCCTTAGATTCCCAGGAACCAAATACTTCACAGTGGGCAGCTCTGTTCCTATGGTAGTAAGAACACTATTGAATAAGGCTGTAAGAACACTGCTGTCCATGTACAGGCTGAAATTATGTTGGTGCAGTGTCTTTCACATCCATCATTGTCAGGGAAGTCTGGAGGTCCTGTAAAATAGAGGTAGTGAGAGCTGACTGGTGTGTGGACTGCTGCTGGAGCTGATGGAAAGCACACTCCCAGACATGAATGAGGGCAAGGGATTGCACCATCCTGTCATCCAGGTCACTTCTGTGCTCCAGCATTTTTCCATCACTTTGTAGAGCTGGTCTTCAACACAGGTCGTAGAGCAGTGTTGGATATTAAAACCAGTCAGTCTTGCACTCTGGCAGCAAAATTTATGCTCCCAGGACTGTGACTGTACAATATCTTGGTGAGTATGAGATTTCGATGCTGTTTTCTCTCCACAAGGTCCCTCTAAATTGAGCTGATGTGGCAACCTTCTATTCTGCACCCATCTTCAGGTAGAGACGCTCTTGTGTCTTTGTCTACTTGGATTATGAGGGTGGATTACACTTGATCATACCTCCTGTAGCTTGTTCAGACCTGATTTCCCAATTCTGTTATGAATAACTTCAAATAGGAATTGCCCTGACTAACTCAGGGCCTGATTTTTGCATGATTTGTTTGTGCTGTTACTCAAATGTGTCTGCTGCGAAGAGCCAGATCCCTTAGCTATCGTGGCAGTTGCAGTTAAATAATATTAATCCTTCATTTCCTGTTTTTTCTTCAGAAATATTTGGTAGCTTGATCTCAGGGATTTTCTTAGAATTCAGATTAAAATATAAATAGGGACAGAGGGATTTCCTAAAGGTAAAGCAGTTTTACCTGTATTTTTAATGAAAAGACTATAGCTGCATTAGAAAACCAGAAAAGCTGTTGTACGTTACACAAAGACTGGTCATGCAAATAATGTCAACAAAACAGTCTGGCTGCCCCTTGAGACTTGTACTTGATAATGCACAAGAGCAATTGAAAGTCTTCTCCTGGCATTCATTTTTAATTACTTCTGTGGTACAAGGTCATAGATCTAAGCCACTTGTCAGCCTGGATAGCTTCACAAAGATAAAGACTAGATTGAGAGCATTAGGCAGAATTCTGGGAAAAAAACAAAGGTCACATTTTTCAAATACAAGTGTTCAAAGTTAGCCCTTTAAATCTGTCTTCAGACACGTATATAAGCAGCCTGCTTTTCAGAAGGGCCAAGCAGTGGCTCTTTGTGCCGACAGCTGGAAACAGTATGCACCCAGTGCATGTGTGTTATACACCATATTGGGTAGTGATAGACTTGAAGGTCTTGTTTCAAGTTTGGATGTCAAATGGTTTTGTCTTAACCAAAGGTGGCTGCATTGCCAAAGGTTTTAAATTATTATCAAGGCAATTCTTTGTTCTTAATTGTTCAAGTTACAATATAACTCCATTATAAGAAAGACCCACTTTGGGTTTTTCCTGCTCCAGGTTTGACAGTCATAAAAATAGCAGAGGAAGTTGATATTTCCATGCAAGGTTGACATGACTGAGTGCAACATTTTAGACTTTTGTGATGTGAATTGGTTTACTTCCTAGTGACAATTCTTCATAAAAACCACCTTATTCTTTACAGCATGGTCTTTTCCAGGCCAGTAGTTAAACTTCACATGTTAAACTTAACATGTAGTGCTATTTTCTTGTTCCTAGACCATGACTTAAGAAAATTACATGCTTTTTGGCAACAAAATTGTTAGCGAAGACTTAGCTTCCAATCTCTTGGCCTTTTGAGGGTGTACTTGCATGTAAAGGCATAACAAGAGCAACCAGAATTTCCTTCAGCAGGTTTACATTCTTTCCATGTTTAATAAAGTAACACAAGAAAGGAGTTACTGTAAGAGGCTGTGATAACTTAGGTTTCCAGCACTCTCCTGTGAGTGGTCTTAGGAAGTGGTTTTAGAGGTGAAGCAAGCGTCACAGCTAAATCAATATAATTAAAACAGACAAGGGCAGCATTTGGGGGGATAACAGCCCTTGCATTAAGAGAACTCCAGTTAAGTCCCTGGAAGTAGCTGCAGAGGTAGGAGGAATAACAATTCCTGAGACATCGTGGGGGAGCATTTTCTGCTCAAGGTCTTGGTTATGTCCAGATCGTTTGAACCTTTTTTGCTTTCTTTCTGGAGGGAAAAAAAAAGATTAAAACACAGAGCCTGAGTATGTTTGCATATGAACTGTGGCTTTGGTTCACGTGAGCTCAGATTAAGTAATGGCAGAGTAAGGTAGGGTGGCACCTTGTTTGCATTATCCCATAGGCAAGTTTCATATACTGGTGCAAGCAAAAGATGAGAGAAGCCTAAAAGTAACCTTTAGGACACCACATGTAACCGTGCACTGACATAGTGTCAGGTGTTGAGATGATATAGGGGAATTTGTGGGCGTAAAGAAAATGACATGTCTTTTTTACCAGATTTTCCAACTTGTGGGATGTGCCTAAAAGGTTCTGAAAAGCAGAAGCAGAGTCTCTCCTAAAAACAAATAATTTAGTAGCCTGAAATCTTATTGACGAAGTCCTTTCAAATGAATATTTGTCAGGCTTGTCAGCTGCACTAACACTCTTTGGTGTTGCTTTTACCTCTTACATTTGCTGAAGGTAGGTGTTGTCCACCCTAAGTAACTATTGTTCTGATTTCCTGGTTCATTTGCTTGAATTTCCTCCATTGCTATACTTTTGAGGTAAGAATGGGTGGATTTGGTGACAGACATGGTATTCTCATCTTTTAGGTGAGCTGAAAGCTCGTCTGAGGATACTGCTGATCTGAGTTGACTCCAATCATGCTCCACTAGACAGTGTCAGAGATGTTGTTTGCCAACCAGCAGCGTGTCAGTATTTTGGGAAGCAGATTATTTTGATGAAAGGGCAGCTTTGTTGTTGTTGTATTTTGCTTCAAGGGAGGGGGGTTTGGTCTGTGTTTGACTTTTACTTCAAGGCATAGCAGGTACAGGGCTAAGCAGCAGAGTTAACTGGACAGGTAAAAATTCAGTGTGAATTTGGAATGTCAGTGCCTCTTAGAAATAAGAAATGCAACCATTTTAGTCTTACACAGAGGAGACTTGAAAAATCTATGGATGGTTTCATCCAGGTTGGACAGGGCTTGGAGTAACCTGGTCTAGTGGAGGATGTCCCTGTCCATGGGGGGGGGGGCTGGAACTGGATGAGCTTTAAGGTCCCTTCCAACCCAAACCATTCTAGGAGTTCTGTGATCTACCACCACTCCTCACCCCCAACTCCTTGAAATGGCAGCTGTAACAATGAATAAGACCTGTTGGGGCAGTAAATGACACACCAGCTATTCCAACCATTATACCGAAGGTATGGTAAAGAATATGCCTGGATACTAGAAGGGATTTGTCTGCTAGCTTTGATTGCTATGATTGATTTAATGTTTACATTGTGATAAGGCTTAAAGGGCTGAGCTGGAATTGGGCACATCATGTTCAACATTGTCCAGACATAAAGTAAATAGCTTTTCCAACAATGTTCATCTGAAAAATGAGAGCAAACACGTCAGTATGGATGAGTAATCAGACCTGAGCAAATAAACAAGAAATACACAGTGTAGGAGGACTTGCCTGCTTTTTTTCCAAGTCAGTAGCTGTGATGGGAACAAAGCCAGTGAATTAATAGTTTGTGTGCAGTACAACAGAGTGGCTTTACAACGAATTATGAGGCTTTGAATCAAGAAAAGAAATCACATAAATGTACTATCTGGTTTTCCCATCATTTTCCACTCCTCCAAATCTAGCTAAACTGCTTGTCTTCTCCCACTCATAGCATCACTCAACAAGCAAGGAAGGGACTGGGGGCAGCTCTGTGCCGCATGTCTGCCAAGGTAAAGCAGACCAAGCTGCAAGTGCGTAGCAAGTGGTAACGTAGGAGTCGGAGCTGCAGAGCCATTTGTAATCTGCATCTCTCTTCCCCGTAATTATCTCCACTACCCGAGAGAGCTGAGAACTCCCTTAAGCCTCCCTTGCAAGTAATTTAGATTCTAATAGGGATTCAGAACTCCTGAAACCTGAGTGGGTGGCTCAGGGCATTATTACTGATGAATGTTACCCTGGGTGATGTGCCCAGCAGACTCACAGAGGACCAATGCTCAGCCTTCCATCCAAAAACTGTGTCCTTTTTGTTTTCGAGCATGGATTTGCTCTTTGCCTTGGCTAATTAGGAACTGGTTTCATTCACAACAACAACTCCATTTGTGGCATTATACCAAAATGTTAATTGGATCTTGTTATGTTGAGTCCTTTTCCCTTTTTAATGTTTCTTTAAAATGGAAGTGACAAAGCTTGCTTTCTGCACCTAAACATTTCCTGCCTCTCCTCCCCAGTCTACATTTTTCCCTCAAAGATTCACTGAACACAGTTTCAATACCTGCTCAGAAATGTCATTGTGAAGACCATAGCTTTGTGAGGTGTGGTTTTACAGGCCCATGTCCTTGGGGGTGGGTGGGTGTTGATGGTGGTTATTGTGTTTTGGGGTTTTGGTTGGTTGGGATTTTTTAATGGTTTTTTGTATGTTTCCCTCCTCCCCTTCCCGTGATGAAGCTCATACTAACTGGTCATTGTTCCCTTGCTGCTAATTTTCTGCCAGACTTACCTCTTCCTGTTAAACTGGCCCACAACCATACGCAACTATAAGCAGAATGCTGTGAGAGGGTCCATCAGCGCAGTAAAGAGCTGGAGAATTGCACTGCTGGGGCAGAAGTGGGATGACATCATTCTGATGGATTTTACTGTGGCAGCTGCATAGGGACCTCCGTATATCAAGCAGCTGATAAATGAAGCATGTAGTTCAGGACAGGGCTGATGGAGGCTGCAGCACTAGTATGGCAGCTATTTCTAAGGGAGATGAGGGTTTAGCAGTTCAGAATGGGCAAAGAGGAGGGTGGAGGGGCTCTTTTCACCTGAGCAATGAAGTTTGGTTTTGATTTCCCCACCCCGTGCACTCCTTTTGTTGGTTTATCATCTTAAATCTCTTGAAGTGCTCCCTTCAGCAGCTGCAGCACTTTCCTGTAGGCACTGAACACAACCACAGCAATCTCTGCTCTGCGAGGCAGAGGGAATGATGTTGTTAGCTCTGAATTAATTTGCTCTGTGAGTGTAAATCAGGCTTCTACTGTTATTTTGGTGAACTATTTTAAATGTCAGTGCTGCAGAGGCAAACTGCATGTGTGGATGTGGTACTGAAAAAGCACACTGGAAAGAAAGGTACTTCAAATACACGACAGCTGTTCCCTTTGTCATTATTATAATGTGCTTTTTAATAAACTATGGATGCTGTTGGCTTTGGAAACTGTGATCAGCATGTGTTTCTGTCCCATCTTATACCTAAAATCTGTAAGCTGTGAGTCAGGTGAAAACAAGTAATCCAGATTTTGGGGTTAACTGCCTCAAGCCCACTTTCTGTCAATCCTGGATCATAGTTCAGACTTCTGCCCTAGGCGTGCAGCTGGAGCTCCTCACCAATAGGGACCTGCTGGGGTTTATTGCAGCTTGAGACGTAAGTCTGTGTGACTTTGAGAGATCTCTTTTAAAAGGCTGTGTTAGATGTGGGGCTGCAGTGCCTGTCCTAGAAATTTCTGCTGTGATTCTCCAGTGAGAGGGTGGGATTGATTTATTAATTTTATTTTCAGCCACAGGAACTTGTGTTTGTTAATTCCTGGCACTTGGAATGCGTGAAGCAGGTCCATCCTTTGAGAGAGGAGATGGAGGAGTTCAGGCATGGTGAACCTGTACTAGGTGACACCAGACTTAACTGAACTCTGGACTATGGTTAATACTTGTGTTCAGTCTGTGACCTTCAATCACAGACAATCCCAAGTTCTTTTGGTTTCCTGCTGGCTAGGTGAACAACACAAGGCTTCCCTCATTTTTAACTCCCTACCATCTTCTGTTGGTTATAAAGATCAAGCCTGTGCCAATGTAGCCTAGCTGCTTTGTTTTTCCAGTGTTACATAGGCTTGCTTGTGGCTCCCAAGAGTACAGGCAGCTGCCTCTATGCATCTCAAATTATCCACAGTTACTTATAAGCAGGATGCAGCTGGTGGGCTCACAGGGCTGTGAGCTGTACTGGTGTGTGCTGCGACCGTTGTGTGGCTTGTGTCTCACTGCAGGCACAGAGTGCTCTTCTGTGTGAGAGCGCAGAGCTGACAACAGCTCCAGTGGCTTTCTGATGAGATGGAGAGCTCTGTAACTGTGTGACAAGTACCTCTCAGGGTTCCTTGGCGTCAGCCTGTTGCATTGCCTCTTCAGCAAGGTGGGGGTACAAGCAGAGCCAAGCCAGGACCCTCCCAATGCTGACTGTTTATGCCTGCATCCCAAAGCCTGTAGGAAGGTGTAAGGATGAACCCATATATCTTCTTCTGGAACATTTTGATCAAGCTTTATGTGATTCTTCCAGAATTTTTTCCTCTTGTTTTTGTGATTGTCCTTGAATGTAGCCTAAGTGCTGTCTGCTCAGGCACTTGAATGCAGACCTTCTATGCCAGTCACTGATTTCAGCGCCATTTTTTAGTATGACTTTAGCGGCTTCACATCCTCTAGAGTCAGGCTCTAGACACCTTATTCTTTAGTCAGATACATTAAAACAGGGTTTGTGTGACATTCTTTTATGAGCTACTATTGCTAGAATTATCCATCTGCTTTTGTACTTTATGACATAAATCATGAGCTTGGGCTTGGAGGAAAAACAGTGTAAAGCAGAGCTCTAATACTTGCACAGAAGGTTGTAGTACTAAATTGTGGTGACAACCCTCCCCATGTTCCTGTGTGTAGGGTTTGTTGCCACATTTGGTGGCAACGAGGACATTTGTATCAATATGGAGAAATCTGCTGGAGTAAATTGAATGCATGGTGTTACTTGCTGACAGAACACTGTTCTTTGGGGCTGCCCGATTGCCAGGGATAGTTCAGATCAGGGCTTTCAGAAAGGCATGGAGAGGGCAGCTGTAACGATACAGGTGGATTTCAGTGTTAATTGCAGATGAGTATTGCAGAGGGGGGCAGGAATGAGGCATCAGAGTCAGCTACTGTGCATGTCTCACTAGTACTGTGCTCTTGAGGAAGATGATAGACTCTTTTAGCCATCTCTGTTAACTTGCCTTTAAAGGTTTTTGTGTAGCGCTTGCTTCTTCTCTAGTTGACCTAGTTTATGTTGTGCAGGTTGACTCGCTATCTACATTAAAAGCCTTCATTCTCCTGTGTTCTTCATGGATTTCTAGTGCAGTGGGTCACCACTCCAGGCTATTTATTTATTTCTTTGTCTTATTCTTCCCTGGAACATTAACTAGTTTGATAAAACATATAATGGTTATCTTGGGCCATTCTTCCTCAAGGATTGAGAACTTTTGTGTGACTGTAAGCTGTGGTTTTTGGGTGAAATATGTCCACGAGGACTCTTGTGGCAGGAGAATGAATCCAAAATGCAGTAGCAGGTTTGGGGGCTGCAGAAAATTGATGAGCTTGGTAAGATCAGAGAAGAAAAACAGATCTCTAGTAAAAGCAAACACAGCTTTCAAGGCACTTAGCAGACATACAGAGCATTTTAAGTAATACAGATAAATATCTCTCTCACATGAGAGAGCAAATAGGAAGATGGGAGGGAAACAAAAGCTTTAAAAATGTCAATAATTTTTCAAGCTCAGAATTACTTTTAGCAGTAAAAACAGAAGCTGCATCAGGTGAGAGCAATGAAGCTGTGCTTAAAATAAGGGGAAAGACTGAGATCAGAAGGATGCAAAGAAAGTTGTGACTTAAGTGATTAACTCCCTTCTTATAAATAATTTAATCTGATTTGTTCTTAAAGAGCATTTTAAGTTTATGTTGCTGTACTAATACACTGGAAATTCATTATTATCAGGAAATGTTTTTCAGTGTATGAGCAAAAAGTGATACTTTGATGCTTTTAATGTTATTTATTATCTTTTTTACAAGCAAACCAAGGTAATTCTGCATAAAATGATAATATCAGGGGCATTTCATCTGGTTTTGAGTTTTTTTATGAATGGGCTAGGTCTTAGCCCTAGAACAGCTTTATATGCAACCTATGGTACTGGCATGTTTCTGGTAGAGAACCTCTGTATAATGATTTGCTAGAGCAAAACTATGAGACTGCCTGATGTTTTGTGAAATGTCACTTCAAGTTGAGTAGTTGGGTAGTTACCCACTTCCAGAGAAAATTCTGCTTTAATCAGAAGCTCATATACACCTCTGTGTCGTGAACTGCCTTCAGTATAGAGTTGAGTTCCAAATTTAGACAATGACTATGTCTTTTTGCTATGTTATGTATATCTATTGAATTCAAAGCATAAACAGTCAGGCATTTAGTTCAAAAATAGCTTGTTCTCCAGTCAAGTTATTGCACTGAACTCATAGCTGCAACACTGAATTTACATCCCACTGTAACTAATGAAAGTAATCAAGTGATGCGGCCTTGATAAAACATCACAAGTAATAAAAGCATTGATAGGGACAATCTTTGCAGGTCTTCCTGTAACTTCTGACAGCACTTTGTGTTACTGGGGAGCTTTGCTCTCATTAATAATAAGCTAATAAACAATGAACCCATAGGCACTTTTTCTTGGCATGTTGATGCAGTTAGGTTCCTAAGATGCACTTGCACTATGGAGTGAAATGAGGACTTAAAAACAGGCCTATGTATCCCCATCCTCTGACTGATGCTTTTCCTTTCCAATCTGTTACAAGTGCAGGTTCAAAGTGTCCCTGTTCTGCAGACAGTTTGAGTGTGAGATCATGTGTAACTTGGACAGCCAAGACTCACCAGGAGAGCTGATAGTGGTATCTGTTTTCATTCAGTTCTACTGTAACCGTGTTGAGTCTGTTAAACTACTGGCTATGTCACATGTTCTTCTCTGCATCTGATAAAACAGAGATTCTCCCCCTCTTCTGCATTCTGGTGAGACCCTCCTGCAGTGCCAGTCTGGGGCAGCAGCACCAGAAGGACTTGGAGCTGTTGGAGCAAGTCCAGAGGAGGCCACAGAGATGCTGTGAGAAGCTCTGCTCTGGAGCCAGGCTGAGAGAGCTGGGCTGGGTCAGCCTGGAGAAGAGAAGGGTCCTGAAGGGGAGACCTTAGGGCAGCTCCAGTGCCTCAGGGGGCTGCAGAAAACCTGGAGAGGGGCTTTGGACAAGGGCCTGTAGGGACAGGACAAGGGGGAATGGCTGACAGAGGGGGGACTCAGATAAGGTGTAAGGAAAGAATTCTTTACTGTGAGTGTGGTGAGGCCCTGTCACAGGTTGCCCAGAGAAGTGGTATTTGCTGTAACTTGTTGAGAGCTTAGGAAAAGGTTCTTGCCTGTGAAAACAAAGTGACGTTTTCTTTGTGTAAGGAGCAGAAATGCTGGATTTTTATTTCTCTGAGGCTTATACTTGTTGAAGCTTCAGTGCTTGTTCTGTACCAGCGGCTAACCCTTCATTATCTGTAGCTTATTTCAGGCTGTGCTAAGAAGTATAGCCCTCCTGTAGTTATAATGGATACTTCTGTAGCAAACACCCTTTTAGGGACAAAAAGAGTTTAAGTTCTATAAATGCATGGACAAAGAGGAAGGCGAATGTTTTTTCCCCAAGGCTGAGAGTTTCCTTGGTCTGATAGGACTTGGTAAATCACAAACATCAAGGTGTGAACTGGCACACATGAGCTTGTCACTTTAAGTTTCCTGTGAAAAAGGCAATAGAATAGTTAGGGTTGGAAAGGACCTTAAGATCATCCAGTTCCAACCCCCCTGCCATAAGCAGGGACACCCCACACTAAACCACATCACCCAAGGCTTCATCCAACCTGGCCTTGAACACTGCCAGGGATGGAGCACTCACAACTTCCCTGGGCAGCCCATTCCAGTGCCTCACCACCCTCACAGGAAAGAATTTCTTCCTCATATCCATCCTAAACCTCCCATGTTTAAGTTTGAACCCATTACCTGTTGTCCTGTCACTACNGGCCTTGAACACTGCCAGGGATGGAGCACTCACAACTTCCCTGGGCAGCCCATTCCAGTGCCTCACCACCCTCACAGGAAAGAATTTCTTCCTCATATCCATCCTAAACCTCCCATGTTTAAGTTTGAACCCATTACCTGTTGTCCTGTCACTACAGTCCCTAATGAAGAATCCCTCCCCAGCATCCCTATAGGCCCCCTTCA
>NDXB01019984.1:68325-97247 GCA_002631895.1 Agapornis roseicollis | reverse complement strand
TTTTTTTTTTTTTTTTCCCCCAGAGTGAAAGTATGTCAGTAAATTCATTTGGTGTAAGGCACTTCTACTATAGAAATAGATCTGTATGAAATGCTAAAAGGAAAAGGCCTCCATCAAAAAACAAATTTTATTATGTAACTGTATGTCCTAACTATTAAGGTGGAATGCCATTTAAAATTGTGGTAATTTTATTTGTGGATTCAGATTTGTGGGCTGAGATTTGTAAAGTGCATAGTGGTGAAGTATCAGTGGTCAAACAGCTAACTTCGACTTTTCTTTATAGTAGTATGCCGTGTGAGTAGAAACAAACAGAGCATGATAGAAAAGAAGGAGTTGATGGTAACTCTAATGTTAAAAGGCATCTTCCCATTCTTGAAATACCAAAACTAAATACTATCCCCTGACCCACACTGGAATGTTGGTCCTTCTGCAACTTCCCCTAAGTGTAATTTAAAGGAAGATGCTACTACTGACAGAGCGTATTACAAAGCACAAAGCAACTATTATTTGTCCTTTTTCAAAAGGAAGGTGAATCAGAAAGCTTTTGCAAAGTAGTCTCTGGAGATATGAAAATGATAAACCATCAGTTAAATCCATTTGTAAGGCATCTTTCTGCCTGCCTTAATTTGTGGCTCTCCTCTGTAAGGAGCTTCGTAAGAATGAAGCTTGACAGACACTGGATGAAACTTCTGTTAAAAAGACGAGGTAATCTGGGGAGCACCTTTCAGGTTCAAAGCCAAAGATTTTGGATACATTACTGTTATTTTTTCTTCTTTCAGTGTGATTCTATGTATTTTGTTTTATTCACAGTTTTGAAGGCAGTTCAGTTACTTTCATGGTTCTGTATTTGTAAAAATTTCCTTTTATGTATAAAGCAAACAAGAGTCTTAAGTCAGTTTGCTGTCCCACAGAGGTGCTGATCCTTTGAGGCTGAGAATTAACTTTGACTTTTCACTGGTATTCTCAGATGTGAGTGGAAAGGTTGTATGAAAGAGATTTTTAACAAGTAAGAAATGTTGCAAAACATACCATTTATTTCATGCATAACTGCTTTAAACAGTAGATATAGATAGTAGAGTTGCTTGTAAAGGCTTACTCTTCCATTAGCTTTCAGAGTGCACTGGTGGCATAGACTAGGTGTTTTTTTTTGCCCTGACACAGTTTCAGGTGGAGAACAGTAGATTAAAACATAGCTGTAGGTAGATAGATCCCAACAAATATTTGCAGTCTTATTCCTTATGCTCTGTATGTTTCAAAGTGTAACTGACTGGTGTGTCTGAATGGACAATATGCAAGGAATGCACAGGAATTGTGTGTTTCAGAAGCATTTGAAAGGTGAAAGAAATATTCAAAAGGTAGCTCTTTCTGAGTCCTACAATGCCCTTTACCCCATCCTGTTTGCAACAGAGCTTATGAAACCATCTTCATCACTTATCTTACTAGCCACTTGCATTACTTTGAAGATGTCTGCATAGACCTCTCTGCAGGTTTGAGATTTAATGTAGACTTAGAACTGGAAGTGTGCAATACCACGTGATCAAAATCAGAAACTGACAACAACCTTAGAAGTGTTATCTTTTGAGTATGGGGACCTTCTGGTATACTTTCAAGAAATTGTGTGTATTGTGCTTAAGCTAAGTATAAAGAAGTGCATATGCATTCTTTTTTCTGGGGGAAAGGGTCGGGGTTTTTTTGAGTTTTGTATTTTTAGTGCTTTCATCTTTGTTTTAGTGGAGGTAACATTTGCATTTAAGATTTCACTAGGATAAACCTATTTGAAGTGCTTTCTGTTTCCACAATTATTCTCAGACACTGCCTGAATTTTATTTTTACAGCTGGAGTGCAGCTCATGTATGTTTTATTCTCACGTTGTGCATAGGTGCTTACATTTCTTCTCTTTTCCTTGATGATTTAGAAATGCACTAGAAATAAGATAATTGGTTTCACTGTTGAACAGTTTTCAAAACCAAAATACTGTGCATAATTTCCTTTTAGCACAGCCTCATAGTGAAGTTACTTTTTTCTTTTCTGTTTTTCTAATGTAATAGAAATCAAAGGCAGGAGAGAAAATGAAGTTTGGTATTTGAAAATATCAAAACTAGCATTGGCTTTTGCAATTATCCACTCAAAACCACCAGGAAAGAGTTGCAAAGAATACACTGAGCATCTTGCGAGAACTGTATCTGAACGAGATTTTGGATGGAAATGGAAAGTTGAAGTGCTGGAAGCTGAAGTTCTTCGATTACGTCAGGAACTTCTTTTAAACAAAATCTGTCCCAGATTCTGCTTGGAAAATGGTAAGTTTCTGAAATAGTTTCTGACAAGTTCTGACAGGTTCCCTCATACAAAAGTTGATGCAGCTTTACTGCAGTGCTTTCATACTGAAACGGTAGCTGCTTTATTGCCTTGTGAAAAGATTTCTGAATTATAATTTTGAGAGTGGGAATGTATAGACTTCAGCTAGCAGCTCTTATGTTTTGGTTTGGGGTTTTGTTTGTTCGGTGATTTGGTTTTGTTTTGGTTTTTTTTGTTTGTTTCTTAGTAATAGACCATTCTCTCTAGAGATTGTTCATACTTAGTTATTGTTTGTGTTATTGTTTATGTGTGTTCTCTGGAACCCTGTTACAAATGTGATATTTATTTAAGAATGAAAGTAACTTTCAAGCTGCTGTTTGCATCAGGTGTCTTAATGTTGTGAAGAACTGATTGCATGTGATGCATATGATTGGGAGCGATTTTTTTTTTTTTTGTGGATTGAGCAGAACGCTAGAAACTAAATCAATTCAGCTGAAACTTTAGTGTTCCAAGGCTAACTTCTTAAAGTTTCTTTACCCTAAGCTGCTGAACTGAATAATACTATCTCATTTCTTAAAAGTAAGCTCTCCTGGTTGCAAGACAGATGGACAAAAGCAACTATCCCTGGTTGATAATACTTTTGAAAGACCAAAAAATACTAATTTTCATTGCCCTAGTCACAGTGAAGTTTGTTCATGAGCCTAAAGTATGATAAGTCTTATGTAATATTACATGTCTACAGCTGCACTGAATTTTTTTGTGCTTTCTTCATTATCTGTACAGGGAAATAGCATGCTTACTCTACACTGTGTGGTTCATTTGACCCATTGTGATATTCACTAATATGGATATGGTGAATTGTCCACAATTGTCCTTTCCAATATCTCTCTGCTACCAACAGGCTGTCTGGCCTTGAAAAAGTTCCATGCTTCACAGAGCAGTTAAGGAAGTGCTTTTCGTAGATACATCTTTTTGATTTTTTTTATGGTCTCAGCAGCCTGTTCAAACATACCTTGGGTAGCTGACCAAGTCTCATTTTTCAATCAAGACAAACTTTTGTTTCAGTCTCTGTTTAGCTAATGGGATCATAAATAGTAAAGATGAGTATGTGGTATTTATAATCCTTCTACATTGCTTCAGTTTCCCCTGGGTACAAAAACAATGCTCCACTAATTTTAAAGGATTAGAGTATAGCTGCTTTTCACTTCAAATGTTTGTTTATATTTATGATTACAGTTGGTAAATCTGTTAGAAAACCTTTTGGCATTTGGAAGACCTATGGGAGTTCACATCAACCCTACCTGCTGTCCAAGAGGAGTAAAGCATAGTCTTTCCCTTCAGTTTCTCTTAAACAGTTGGGTGTAATAGAATAGTAATGTGTGGAAAATCAGAACTGTATCATAATTTCTGTCTCTTCATACAGATTTCTCTTAATATTGGAAGGACACTTGAGTTCTTGGAGTATAGTTTTGAGATCGCCAATTTCTGTGTTTTCTTCTTTGTCTTCTTTTGACTGTTTCTTTTGGTTTTATTTTGTTTTTTATTTCCCCCTCCCCCTGCCTTCCCTCCCTCTTTAAACCTTGGTATGACATATGCACCCCTCTGATAACGGATTTGAACCACATGTTATTTTGGAAAGAATATGTTTTTTGTCAGACAGATGTAAGTGCTGAATGAGCATTCGTGGTTACAGTTACACTGGAGACAAATGTTCAGTCTCTTGCTTTGGACTAAAGAGTGTTACTGATAACTAATAGGATTATCTATTAGTGAGGTCTGTGCACTCTGGTGGGGATAAAGTTGATGATGTATATTAGTAGCAGAACATCTGTGGTTGACATTTAAAGGTTGTTGCAAAGCCTGCCTGTAACAGGGGTCATTTCACCACTGCATCATCTGCTCTGGTGGAAAAAAGTCTTCTCTTGTGTGTTGTGCCAGTTTTGAGGATTTTTGAGCCGATGGAGAATAGAAACTAAAGGCTAGCTGCTGCTGAGATAGAAAGACATAAGGAGCTTGAACCTAAGTTGAGGAGAGAAGTGGTCTAAGTGGTGTTCTGTCCTGCTCATGTGAAGGCTACTACAAATTCATCAAGCCATTGTTCTTGTTTGTTGTTGATGGTATATTGCCAAAGTTTGCCTAATATCACACTGGAGAAGTTGTCTTTAGGGCCGAGGATAGCTGTGCCTGTTCTTGTGGTCAGGTAATCCACAGATAACCATGGATCCTTCCTGCACTTACTTCTCCAGCCTCATTTTTGGAGTTGGTGTTCTGCTAAAAGCATTGCAACCTTTTAAAAGAATTCAAACCCTCATATTTTCTTTGGCTGTTTTGTATTCTCTAACAACTCTATAGATGCAAAAATACTAGAGTTTCACAAAAACCACCACTGGAATATCTTGTGCAATAAGGATCAGATACTGTATTTGCATCTGCTGCTGCCTGTTGTGAGCTGGAGAATTTGAGTCCTTCAGCCAAGGTTCACTTTGCAGCTGTATCTTCCTTTTCTGCATTCTGACTTTCCTACCTGCTGTTTGTAATAATAATAGTAGAGCTTTCAGAGGCTTCTGGAATGATTAGAGACTGCCCATGGAGTTTTATTGCCCTGATGTGAGAAACTTGTGAGCTCTTTGAAGCTGTGATGCCTGTTTTCTTTCTCCACATAGCTGCACACAGTATGGATGCACAAGCACATCAAGTAGAAAGAACAAAGTATCCCATTTTTAGAGATACATTGTCTAAATTATTTTTGACCCATGTGACTAGTTCTTTGTCCTCAAAGACCCTAGAAAAGTGGGGTTTCTCACTGAGGGGGAGGAACATGCTTTGCTACATGATTAGGTAGTATGAGTTGCTGCAGTTTACTGTGTTGCTTATAAAATCACAATGGTATATATTCACTCACTGTGCTGTGCCTGGAAGTTCCTTATTTGACTAAGTTGGCAGCTGTCTTTCTGAATATGAGGATACTAGTACTCTTTTACATGATGGTGCTTTTGGTTGCATGTTAGCTAGCCAAGGAGGAGGAAAAGCAAATCTTTTTGTAATTGTCATTTCATTATTCTTCATCTTGCCAGTGTTGTCTTGAAAACTGTCTCTCTGAGAAGAAAAAAAAATCATATGAAGCAAAATTTCTTACCTCACTTTGGTTTAGATTGAAATTTTACAGAAAGGAGGAGAGAAGCTTGTTGGTGTTATTCTAAAAGGAAAAATATAAAATATTTTGAGCATTCTGTTTCACTTTGCTTTGGAGCTACATGAAAAGGCAAAGCATTGATGAATTGATAGATTTATGGATTGAAGCACCTGTCCTCTAAGATAAGTTCCTTAGCTGCTATCAGCTCATCAAATCAACAGTCATATTGTTTCTTGACAGCTTCTGTTCAAGAGATCTGAAAAGCCTGCAGCTGTTACTCCAGCCTGAGAAGGCAGAAATGCAGTACTCTACCCTTTTTTGCCAAGCATGTATTTTAGCAATGACATTTCAGAGGATATGCATTTATTGCTGTGGTTGCTCTTAGGCTGATACTCATGAGGGTTTCCAAATCAGTTATCCAGAGTATATGTTTAACAAAACTTGTATTGAGTATGTATTATCTCTTCTTTAGCTTCATCTTCAGTCTTGGTTCATATTATTCCCTTCTTATGCTGTGGGTAGAAATTTACTGAACTGTTTGCTCCTCTAATTAAAAAGGAAAAAAAAAAAATCAGATTCTCTCCTTACCCTCTGCTCCCTTTTTTAGAATTATTCTTCCTTATATAGATCATTTAGAGTAGAACTTAATCTGTCATGCCCAAAGTCCCCTCCTGTGTTCTTAGCCTCCACAGTAGCATATGGCTGCCAGTCCACCCTACCATAGTGTGCCTTTGTTTAGGGAAATGCTGAACTCTGAGTCAGAATGTGATTAACGTGAATGTCTGATTTTCAGCTGTGTCCTGAGGCTGTGTTTGACTTATCAGGATACTGTCCCCAAAGTTCTGCTTCCCTTGTCAAGACATATGGAGCAACTTGTATCTCTTCAGGAAATAAGAACCAGACACAAAAGTATTTTTGTATCTCCTATTTCACTCCTTAACTTGGTGTGTTTCTTGAGGCAATTAGTTGTATATGGGGGAAAAGGGAGCAACTTCCTTTGTAGATAAGTATGAATGAAGACACTTCTGTCTCCTTTCTTCTTGCTGAAGCTCATACTTGCTGCAAAAGCAGAAGCATATAGAATTGGAACCAGCTAACTCATCAGCTGAAGTAAAACTGATTATGGAAGATACACAAGTCCAGTTTACCAGCAGCCTTGTTTTGGGTCACAGAATTCACCTACTGCTTCCCTGTGTACTTCCCTGTAAGTCATAGTTTGTGTGTTTCTTGCCTAGTAGGGACAGGCAGAAACTCTGGGTACTCACCTTAAAGAGCCAGCGTGTCCTCAGTAGGCAAAGAAAGCACCAGGTAAGTCCTGCTTTGAGAGCAGGAAGTGTGATAGCCAGTCAGATTTTTTTCCAGAATAGTTTGATTTCAGGCCTCTGAAAGGACAGAACTATCCACTGTGACTTAAATAACTTACCTTGTGATGTTTCCTCTTGCCTGCTTACATTAAAAGGAGTGGTGAGAGCACATAATTGATAATAGATTTTTAAGCTTGTTTTCAAAGAGAAATACATGAGATGAATTCATAAAGATCAAACCAAAATACATGCTGATTCTTTAGTGCATATATTCTCTGTAGTCTCATAAAGGAATCTTCCTCAATAGTGGGGAAACAGAAGTCCAAATCAGACTAATAATAATAAAAACATATTAGTCTATTCTAGGAGAAATTACTTCCCTCTACAGAAAGAAGATGAAATGGTGTGAAATGTTTAAAACTGCCCTGAATAGTACTTAGCAAAGATTTTAGTTTCTATGGCATGGTAGTAAGATAGAGGAATATAGACTAGAATTTTTGTCTCTTGCATTGGAATGTGATGTTTCTGCATAAAGAGATTTTTCCTTCCTCCCTGTGCTCCCCACTCCCCAAAGGTGGCCTTCTCTCCACAAAGATCCATAAGGGCAGCCCTGTCTAACAAAGAGCCATCTCAGCCTTTTTGTCTAAGGTGTGATGGTGTCAGACAGTACTTCAAAACTGAACTGTCATTTGTCATCTTAAGTGTACTTCTGTACTCCCATGCTTCTACCAGTGGTACCAATGCACATCAGCAGCATTACAAGTAATGTCTCACAACCTAAAAATTATTTTTTTGTAGGAGGGAATTGAGAACAGATACATGAGATGACAAAAATGAAGTTAAAATCTGTTTAGCTCTGATTTATGGGACTATGGCTCTTGGAATATGATGATGAGATAAATCTGTTCCCTATAATTGTAGTGACACAGTGGGGAACTTTATGAAATCTGAGGCCTTTTCAGGATAATTAAATAAGTTAATTTGCAATCTGGAAAAAGCGCCAGCTGGAGTGTAATGATTCAGTGAAATCTTGGTACTGCGCCTTCCATGGATAACAGGTCTGTTTTGGTTTCTCCCTTTGAAAGCAGATGCTGTCTGTCTTATCAGATGGCATTGCTACAGCTGTTCTAAGCACATACTTGGGGCAAAGGGACCCAGTAAGCATCCTTTTCTTTCCAGATTTCTATGTAAGGAAACCAACCCAATTGTCTCAGCAAGAGAAAAGACTTACTATTATTTTATAAATTCCCTGAATAGGTAAGATGCATGGCTATTTTTAGGAATAAGGTTCATAAAAGCAGGTAGAATTCATAATTTATTGTAGATTCATCTCCTTTCTCCTGGGTAACAGAATTATAATTTTGATGAAAACTGAATGTGTATGGTAAAAGCACATTAAGAATTATGGCCATGGCAAGTAAGATCCTGTTGCCTATAAGTCTGCTGTAGGGAGCTAAGGATCAGGCAATTTTTTAACTTGGAAATACAGAACTACAGAATGGTTGAGCTTGGAAGGGACCACTGAAGCTCATCTTGTCCAGCCTCCTTGTCAAGCAGGACCACACAGAGCCAGTTGTGCAGGACCATGCACAGACAGCTTCTGAGTATCTCTAAGAATGGAGATTCTGCAACCTCTTTGGGCAACCTTAACCTAACTCGAACATAGATTAGAGTTCCTCAAGCAGGTCTTTGTGGGCCTCTGGATATATAAAACAAAAAAGCCGAATATTTATACCATGTGGCATCAAGAAAGATATTTTTAGTAATGCACACCCAAGTTGATTTCTTAGAGAGTCCACCTAATTTCAGCCTTCAGGTAGTTACAGCTGCACCTCAGTCATTGCTGTCTGCATTGGATGGTACTTCTTGCCTCTTAATGAAGCTCAGTTTGTTTGACAATGCAAAGCATTTTTAATAAGACATAGTTCAGTCAGGTAGTCTTCATAGGTAACATTAATTCCCTTAGTATCTTGAAATATCTCTTACTAGCTAAAAACTGAAATTTCAGTCGTCTCATTGAAATGGTCAGTATTATAAAGCATACAGTAGATCTTTTGTTGTGAAAGCTGCTTTGTGAGCAGTAACTGATACAAATCTGTATGTTTGTCACCTGATTATCAATCCTTCCATATCTATACTGCAACTATTCATTATTTGCAAAGGTTTGTGCTGTCTTCTACAGAAATCCCCTAAAAATGACTGTTTATATCCTCAAAAGTCCTTTTCACTTTGTACTGAATTATAAATGTTTTGATGCTTTATGTCAGCAAAATCCCTGGCAAATTTAAGTATATGTTTCTAAGCCTTCCAAGAGGCATTTAAATCTTGGCGCCAAGCAGTTAATTTGAGAATTTTAGATACTCATTCCTATATTCATTAATTTCTGAGAAATTATTGTGAAATGGTATAAAGTATGTCAGCATGAAATACCTTAGCTTTAAAGAGAAGAGCTTTCTTGGCCATGCTGGTTATAAAAACCTTCCAACCCTAAACAACAAGGAAATGCAGAAGCAAAGTGTGGTATATGTGAAGAAATTCTAAAATTTCTTCATTTAGAGAATCCTTGAAACTTTCAATTGTTTTTTCATAATTATTTCAAAACGTTCAAGTATGTGAGACAATATTTTTTGCTTTGATATATGCAGAAGTTTGTCTTGGAGTTCATGAGGATGAGAAAGTGTTGTTTTTCTTCAACCAGCTAGCTTGTTTAGTAATAAAACCAGCAGAATAGAGACAGGTTTACACATGGAGAAAAGATAAAGAAAACAGTCAGTATGTGTGAGGAGATTTATTTTTTTTTTTTTAAGAAGAGAATAAACTTCATCATTCATGGAAAGTGCACTTGCAAAAACCAATCAGTGAAGATTAAATGAAGAATAACAGAAACTTCTGAAAAATGTAGAAGTCAAAAAATGAATACAATAGGAAAAAGTGGAAATAAATTCACATATGTTTTCATATCCTTTGAGTAGTTATTGACTGAAAACCTACTTGGAAAGCAGTATGCAGTATCATCAAAGGCATCCTATCAATTGTAACTGAGTTTTAAGGGAGCTTTTTATGTCTAACATCATTGTTTTTTATTTTCAAGTGATAATCAATGTGTGTTCTCTCAAAATGAGAGAATACAAACAATGCCTCATGCTTGAAATGGTAGTAATTTTTTCCTTTACAGAATTCAAACTATGTCTTCCCTCTTGTTTCTTATATCTGCCAACTTCAAGCCCATTTTCTGTTCTACAATCCCTGGGTTTGGTGTAACTGCAGGTATATTAAGCTTTTCAAAAGACTTGACGGCCATTTTATGATTTCACTGCAGTTTCATCAGCTTGGGGACTCTTCCTCAGTTTTTAAATTTTTAACTACATATAGGATGTGGCCTTCCTCATTCAAACACTGTGCAGCCTGTGGCAGCCAGTAGTGCATTGAGAAAGCATTTTCTACCACCCCTGCTTCTGCTACATTACAGATGCTGCATTTCTTATACTGTGTTGGGTAGTACCATGAGCTGGATCATTCTCTTGTCTTATCACAGCTCTGAGAATCCTTATGATCTGACTGCTGGCAACAGGCATTTGGGAGACAAAAGGTGTTTTCCTATCCCGATAAAGCAATTGGATCTTCCTTTTCCATTTCTTATCCCTGAACTGAGTCTTGGTGTCTATATTAGGGTGGCTATTCAGAAGTGACAGAACGTATTTGGGAGATGGATGGACTTTGGTGTTTGCGAGAGCTCTGCTTTGTCAGCACTAGCTGAAGACTCCGTTTAGTCTCAAAGCAGTATGTACGTTTGAGTTCTTATGCTTCACAGAAATGCCTACAAATGTTGGTTACATGCTATACACTGTATGCATGTCACTACTTTGTCCCTTGAATGACTGCTGTTTTTCATGACAGATACTTTCTGCAGTGGTGAATATGTAGAGTTCTTCAGCCTCTGCACCCCAAAGCTGTTCTAGTGACCTTGTCTTGCTTTGGGGAGCATGCAGTTCTGATTTGCAGTTCTGATTTTCAGCTCAGGATCTTGAGGTACTAAGGAGCTAAAGACCTAAATAGGAAGTCAGAGTTTAAATATTTCCTGAATCTGATGTGACATATTTAAGGCTGCTGTAAAATTACTCATGTCCAGATATTTCATTACCTGTGTAAAAGCATTGTAAAATTTTGTGGTGAGTTTATCATGCACACTACATTTTCATATTTCTTGTTCCACTATATTTATAGTCAAATATTCTTGAAATTACTGTTTAAAGATTATTGTTAGTGTGAGGCAGGCTAAACACTGTTTAGTTTTGGGTTGGTTTTTTTGTACTTGATAACCACATGATGTGATATCAAGGCTACTTTCTCATTTGTGGGTAAATACAAAGTGATTAGTTTACCTTCTTTCAAGAATAAATGATAAGTTGTTTCTAGACATTTTGAGGGAAAAATGAGTGTTTTCTGGTAGGTGATTTTTTTAAAAATAAACCACAAACAACTTCTCCCTGCTCTCAGATGACTAGAATGTATAAATAACTGAACATTTTTAATGCATTTTGTATTATTCGTTGAACTGGAAATATGCTGCTATTGGGGACTTACTGTAACAGGGTTTTCTGGAAACTCATCATGGCACAGGAGTTTGATATCTCGGTGAGTAGGAACCTTGAACATAAATGCAATATTGTTTCCTACTGGTAGGAGGGTTTCACTGAATATGCTACCTCTTTTATTTGGGGACAGCCTGAAGTTTGGTTCCTACTGATTTCTGTAGTATTTCTGTATTTACTTTACTTCCCTTTTTTCTTCTCTTTTATTCTCCTTTCTTCTACCACTGCTATTTTCCCCTTCTCCCTCCCCTTTCAACAAGAGAAGCAGTGAACAGAGGACTTTTTTTTGCACATATTTCTTGCTTTGCTTCTTTTGACTCCTGGCATTACATCCTCTTAGCAGTTTTCATGTTGCCCCATGGGTTTAAGAACAAGAACAAAATACCCACACACTGAAACTCATAATAGATGGATTCCCTAGAAGGGCTTATTTTCTGGAAACAGCACCAAAAACAGCTTTCAATTTTTCTTCTTCTGGAATGTCTTTTGCTCAAAACTTAGAGAGAGAAGACATGAAAAATTGATGCTTGTTTTTGTTAGTCAGGCCATGGGAATGTGCTTTGCTTCTTTGCTTGCTTTCCAAGTTCGAGTATGCAGGGCATTTGGGAACAGTATTAATATATAAAATGCTAGGCTGGCCTTGCAAGCCCTGCTTTTGCTATGTCCTGCAAATGTCATTTGATTTCCCTACAGTTAGCCGTTTTATTTTTAGTGAGTCAGTACCAATTGTGTTCAATTTTGAGTATGCTTAAACATTACAAGGCATGAAACTCAACAATAAATAAAAAAAACACATTTCCATTTGTCGTCTCAGTAGTAGTCCTCTCATTGGATGAGCTGGTCTGTTCTCTGAAACTGAAGTAATGGTAAGAATTCAATTTGAAATTGTGTATTTAGTGAAGTCTGTATAAACTTTTTTCAGTAATGTTTTGTTACTGTACAGAATACTGTAGCTTGCTGTCTAGTGATGTTTTCTGCATTAAAATGCTTTTTTTTTAACTTGCCATGAAATAAAACATTTATTTCCCATTGGGCCAAACCATCTATAAGGTCTTTTTATTCACTTAAGAATACAAACACAGAGGTGTTGCTTTGGATCCTTGTGGAAAATAAGAACAGTATATGCACGTTTTTTAAGTGAGAGGACAAGCATTTTGTGGCTGTGACCCAGTAAGTAGGGCACAAACAAGAGCTAGTCAGATGGAGCCTTGCCTTGTGACGCTGAGATGTTTGTGTGTTGGCTTTCCCCTTCACTGCTTTAATGTCTCATGCTTGTTTTGACTGTAATCTTTTGGCACAGGTAGCATATACCAGAGAGGGAATCTGTTATCATCTAGTACTGAGTTTATGCCCAGAGGCACTGACTCAAATGTATCTATGTGTGAAATAGAATGAAAGTGATCCTACAGGGGTGTATGAAAATAATTTAATAGTGTGAATGCCATGCATACCTTCTGTAATATAGTTTGTGTGCCTTTGAAAAAGATGGTATTAGATAGGTGGTAACTGAAGATATTTTTTATTCTGAATGTTTACCTCTGTTAAATAATAAAAAAAAAACCCTCAAATAATAATGTTCTTTTAAAGAATAATGTTCTTTTCAACTTTGACTTTGTTAGAATTACTTACCTGACCTGGGGAGGAAGAGTACAAATAAAAGAGATCTCCTTTGACACTGTTATAGTAATAGACCTTCACTGTCTTTTAAAAACAGTGTGAGTTCTTGAGAATAAACGTAGTGGAAATGTTGGGGGACCAGAAATTTACATGTATTTCCTTCCCAGGGAATTAATGGGAGAATAAATGACCACTTAAATTGTTCATGTGATGTCTGCTTAAATTATATATGTGAAAATTTAAAGCCATAAGGAATTTTTGACTCAAAATTACTATTTATATTACTATGAGCATAAACCATCTTACTCAAAAATACTCACTACCTTCTGAAAGTTTGTCACTTTCTTCCACAGCTAAATTCTAGTCATGGGAAGTTCTTGGGGAGCAAACGTGCATGTTATGTGAATTTTGCATGGAAACAAAAGGAAAAAGGATATAGGACACTTTTTATAAGCATGTATTGTAATTTTCACATTTGTGTTTCAGGAAAACCAGATGCCTCTGCTGAAAATCTTCTGGATCAGGAATGTATAAACCCTGTGAGTTACTCAAGCCAGCTAGAAGACTCTGGATGTGATGTCTCTAATGACTACGCATTCGATTCTGTAGGCATATCTTCTGATTTTCACCAATCTGAACATAACGTTGACACTTCTAAATGCTTGTTGGAAAGAGTTCCCCCACTGAGTCTATGCAGTACTAGCAAGGAGAAGTCTTTAACTGCTCCAGTGCAGTTTTTGCAACATCTGCTTGAAATAAGAAAACTGTCAGAAGAAGGAATCTTTCAAGCAGACTTCACAGAGCTTGAGAATGATTCTTTCACCATACGCAATTCAGTGTCTCAGTTGCTTGATGGACTGACTGTTTTCTACAACAGTCCTAAATTTCCAGTTTCAGATTTTCTTACTGAAGCAGTTTCTATTTTGATCAGTTTCATAACTAATAATAAATTATCTAATCATGTTTTGAAGACATGTTTCAAGAAGCTGGAAGAATTTAAGAAAAATCTAATACAGATTATTTTAAGAAACAGCAGTGTCAACAGGGTAAGTTTAAAACATTTTCCATCTTTCCTACGCCATTTCAGTATACTGCAGTATTCTCCTGTATTTTATGCACTTTTAAAATATTAATTTGTCTTTTTTGCTCTAAAGCATTTGAGAAAGTTCTTACTCATGCATGCAAGCTCTTCTATTCTGCTCCTCAGTATAGGACTTTTTAACACTGTTAAAATGGCAGATGAAAACAACTTTATAGAAAATATGAGAGAAAAGCACATTGTTCTATCTGCTATATGAAGAAATATTGTAAATATTCACAAAGTAGTGACTATGTGATTTCTTTATCATTTTAAATAAGTTTCTCAGATTAAATAATTTGGTTTGCTTCAGATAACCTCTGTCACTCTCTGTACATATGCAAATTTGTGTTTTAAAAGTAAGTCAGCAGATGAGTGAAGAATTCAGAACTAGCATGTCCCCACCACAGACAGCAGCAAGACTGAATTGCATTTTGTCTGCATTCATTATTCTGCACTGTTCCGTGCATCATCTTGTTAGTTTTCTCATTCAAGTGAAATATCCCTGGTCTGTCTTCACAAGGCCTCTCATAAGTACTGAATTCCATTGTCTGCCTTAGGCTTTTTGGTTTTCATTCTGTCTTTTAGAGTAACTTGGAAAAGACATGATGGTGAAATTGTCTGAGACTTAGATGTACCAATATAGTGTCCACATATATGTAAACTACACTACCATTATAGTAAATGAAGATTGTATCCCAGTAATCCATAGAGCCTAATGAATGCTGATCAGGTACTAGGTCCCTAATTTAGGATGAGCTCAAAAATTGCCTTTAGCAAAATGAGAACATAGACATCTGCTACACGTGTGGACAGATAGAACCATAGAATGGTTTGAGTTGGAAGGGGTCTCAAAGATCATCCAGTTTCAGCCCTACTTCCAATAGACCAAGTGGCTCAAAGCCCCATCCATCCTGGCCTGACATGACATGCCAAACAGCACTAGTTGCATGTATTAGACATAGCCATTTTCTACCAATTATCTTTGTGTTTTACCATGTTTTGTTCCTATATTTAAATGAACAGTTATTTTGAGAAAGCTTTTCAGTACAATAAGGTTAATCTTTCTCTGTCCAAAACCTGTTTTTAAGGAAGAATAAACAGCCTTTCACTGTTCTTCAAAATCTTAATTGAAATTGTGTTCACTGATTCATTTAGGTTGGAAAAGACCTTTGTTGTAATTTCAGATTAATCCCATTTACTGTGTATTAAATATTTACCCAGAATGTAAATATCAAACAAATATTATTGCCAGACTTGGGAGTTGGGGAGAGAATATGCCTGTATTTTGATTAGGAAGTGTTCAGAAAGAAATCTTCATATACTGAAGCTTATATGGAAGCTTTTTCAGGACTAGAGCCTTGTCTCCTAATACCAGGGTGTTTTTTGTTTCAGTGTTGCCATGGTGTGATACTTAGTTTTTAATTAGAGGTATCCATGGCCGGTGTTTTGAAAGAATGTGAGCTTACATACCATTTGTGTGGCATCAGGAATAGAATCATGCAGGTGTGAGTCCTTTTATTTTTGTGTGATTACAGGATAAAGAACACAGCAAACTTGAGCAGGGATTCATTAAGGACTTCTTCATAGTTGATTCTGTCCAGTATTTCCACCTGTTCTTCTCCTCTACCCAAAGAAGAAGATAATAAATAATTAAAATAATGTTAATTGTAGGAGAGCAACCAAAAGGTTTTCCAGAAAGGGACTGCTTGTTGATTGCAGGAACCTGTCAAAGCCTAAACTGAGAGGTGTCACATCTTAAATGGGAGAAAATATTCTGATAGATAAGGATGTTTCAAGTCTGCGAAGTTCTTTATAAGTCATTCCAGATGGGTGGGATATGTCCGTGCAATTTGCAGGTGGCATCTTTTCTCTGAATAACTTCACTGAAACGCGTGGCTTTTTATGAAATGTTTTATATCTTGCTTCCACCAAAAGATTGACTTAACAGTCTTTCCTATTGACAGACATTGCTTCAATCAAACAGATTAAAAGAGTTTAAAAATTATATAGGCCAATTATTAAGGGATAACTCTGGTAGTTCCCAGATTTCTAGAGAAAAAGGAAAAATGTATGGGGTAATTTCCTTATTTATAAAGATTTATTAAAAAATCCTTTTTAGAGGTTTGGTTTTCTTTAAACTGAATTGAATATGGAAATAAATATGTAGAAATTAGAATCAGTAGCAGAGACTGTGTAACTAATTCTTCATGTGCTGTGTACCAGATATCTCTCAGGGACACTTTATGCTTCAGTTTTAATCATCACTGTTTACTCAAGCAGTGATTGAAATATCAAGATTATAGGTTTAAAATAAAATTACCATTAATTACAAGGCTGTCATCTGGAAAGAGTGGCAAACTATAAATTTCAATTCCAGAAGGATGTTTAAATTCCTTCAGCATAAAAATGTTAGGAATTTTGTTGTAGCTAACCTTACAAACTGTCAAAAAGCTTTTGTACAGACAGCCACCAGTGCAGCTATAGTATTTGACACAACTTTTCCATTGCCATCCTCACCTATAAAACTGCTATGGACTGTCAAGGAGCACAAAGGGCTGCAGAAACACCTTCAAAAAGTGAACAAAGAAAGAAATGGCTGTGGATTACACTTAACACTGCATCTTCAAAAGTAGTCTCAGCATTTTGCAGAGCAAATTAAAAATCGTTAAAAACCTTTGAGAATTGGAAAAGAAATAATTATACCTACATTAAATGCAAAGGAAGAAAAACAGCAGCAGAATTACTTGCTGTAACTGTTGAGTCTTATTGTTTGAGATGTTTGTTTCTCATTATAAAGTACTAGAAGCTGTAGGAACCATCAGACATATACTCCTGCTTTTCTGCATAAATTCAGTTGCATGAAGCTATGCATTTTGGATAGTATTTTGACCTTAAATGCCAAACCATCACAAGTATCAGAGGAAAAAAAGAATAAAATCTATCATTTATGAGAGGTAAAATAAAATATTACTAAAAAAAACTCCCCCAAAACCCCAAACCCAAACATATAAATCAAAGAACTGCAAATGAAAGTAGCCTCTTAGATGTTACTTTTTAATTCTTTTTCTCTCTCCATGTTTGGAGAGAAGCTCAGAAGTATGCACAAAGCTGTCAGACGCACAGTGTTTTGGAAGAAGCCTTTTAGAAATATCTAGAAGGATCCTCAAGTCACTGCTGTTGAGGGTGAAGCATGGGTGCTTTAAGTCGTCTAAAGGTCATGAAAGCTCTCAATCATCTGCTCAAAGACCACCTCTGCACTTTCTGCTGACATCCCTGTATGGGTGCCACAGAAGAGCTTGTGAGGATCCTGTATAATTCTGGTACAGATGAGCTGTTGCTCTCTGCAGCCAGTTGTAAAATCTGCTATGGTCAGTGCTGATCTCTGGAGCAAGCGCTTTGGTTGTCATCAGTTTCTGAGTCCTCAGCACTGAGAATCTTGGAAGTTTGTTGTGGGTGTGTGTTACTGGTGCATTGCCTTTTGAGCTGCAAAACATTCATTCATGTTGAGTCACTCTGCTGTCAGCAGAACCACTGCCCTGTTTGTGCAGGTTCTTTGTAAGTCCTGCTTTCAAACAGACAGAAGTGTATTACAAGAAAAGCTCTGCAAGACTGTGTTCAGTTTGCTGAACCACTGACTGCTTTTCAAATGGACTGTTCTCTACTACCTGACAAAACATGGGAAATCATTTCCCATAGAAAACTGTCAAAGCTATGGTATGTAATTACAGTTTCAGTGGATTAGAAACTTTGTCTCTTCTCCTGCAGAAAGGAATCACAGGAACATTTTTTTTCTTTAATCTACCCATTTTGGATTTGGCAACAGCTATCTATACGTATCCACAGGGACATAACGAATGTGCATTCCTCCTGCTTCTTAGATGCATCAGTTGCTCACTGGCACTGAGATGTGCCTGTTCTGTTGCGGTTTGTCTCTGTTGTCCAAGGTGTTTTGGAAAAAGTGGTTACTTCTCCTATATCAGAAAAATGCAACAGTCAGAAGCACTGGAGGTTGCCAACTCCCTATGCTGTTTGGAATAGCATGTGTGGTTTATGTTTCTGGTTAAAGTTTTGCACAGCATCATGAAGCCCTACCTGGAAACCTTCTGTGGTGAACTTGGGCTGGCTGTAGTTTCATAGTATATGGAATCAGCTTTAGAAGTCAAATCCCTATAACAGAAATTGAGGTACTTCATACATGTCTTTTTTACGTCTCTTGGATATGGAGCTGTGTAAAATGTTAAAAAGTTATTGTTAATCTAAATTTAGATTCTTGTTTGTTGCTTTGGAAGTGGAAGAAAAATACTTTTATATCTGGCTTCTTTCAGGGCATTTCAGCTGTATTCAAAGCTATCGTGGACAAATACAGTCACGGGGTACTACATTACATAAGATTTATGTGATATGATCCCTAGTTGTGTCACCGTAGTTTATCAGCATTGTTGACAGAAGTTCAGTTTGCTGCTTGTACTTCTTTTAGGTGCAGCTGATACTGTAATTTGGAGCATGGCTAATGGATCAGCTATGTGCCAGAAAATCCTGGCCTTCACCCTGGATTTTTTATAGAGATCTGTGACTGTTTCCTTGGACCTTTTGTTTTAAGGAATTAATCAAAATGCTGGAATAGAAGACAGTGGTACATTGCCTTGAAGATTCTTAAAGTCAAACTGTATAGGGCTGTCAGAAGAGAATGCTTTCTTTTGCTTTGTTCTTGTTCAACAAATGCCTTGACCATCTGCCTCACCTCCCTCATAATCTCTTTAAAACAAGACTCAGAAGGAAGAGAGATGTGTTTCAGTCAACTCTGGTCAGTTGCTTCTTCTCACACTATGTTTAAAACATCAATACTGACTTAGAAAATTCTATCAAGAGTCATGCTCCATTCAAACAGTGGAAAAAAAATCCTCATTGTTTTGTGCTGTTTCCTTCTCTTTTTAAAACTGAAGTTTGGGATTTGTTTTGCCTTTTCTTTTTTTCTTGTTTATTTTTAATGTAAGTCTACAGTAGTCTCTTCCACTACCAAAAAGGTATACAAAAAGAGAGGACTTGTTAGGGAGATGACAGTTTAGCTGTTTGTTACGTTGCTCAACGATTCCATAGTCTCTATAGCTAGGCTAATGTGACCTGAATTTCTGATCCAGTGCAGTTCTCCCTGTCACTCACTCTTTTGCTCACACAGATAGCCTTTAGAAAAGCATCAATTATTAGCATTAAATATAATACTGAGGTCAAGAGAGGTTCTCCTCCCCCTCTACTCTGCCTNCTTTTTTTTTTTTGTTTTTTTTTTTTTTTTTTTTTTTTTTTTTTTTTTTTTTTTTTAACCCCCTTTGGAAATTGGCTACCTTTAAGGTAGTTGTTTTGAAGTTGGTTTGTGTTAACAGTATCTTCATGGATACTGAGACATAAGCACAGTGTCTGGGAACTTTTCTTACCCTGTTTGGGACTTTATGGCCTGTTTCCATTTTTCTCTCTCTGTCTTCCTTAGTGTCCTGGTTTCAGCTGCAACAGTTATTATTCTCCTTTCTAGTAGCTGGTGCAGTGCTGTATTTCAGCTTTAGTCTGAGGAGAATGCTGCTAATACATTGATGTTTTAGTTGTTGCTAAACATGCCTTCTGGGTAGTAACTTAATGCCTTTACTGATGTTTGTGTGAGAAAGGATTCACAATTCTTCATTAAAATAGCAAGTTGAAAGCTAGTACAGTGAAAAGCAGAAAGAACTATTTTAATCTCATTGGCAATTCTATTATGAAATATATGGAAGTGTGCTTCTGCAATTGAAAAAGTAGACATTAGGTAGAACAATGGTTTTGAATCTTTTCTTATCTTTGATGCCTTTAATATATGAAGCAGTATGTATTTGATACATGTTCCAACTAGTTGTGGGTGACAGTAAATTTCCCCAGCCATGTATAATTTGCAGTATCTTTTGTTAGTAACTGCCAGGACAGTACATAACTGCTTACAAGAGTCTTGCCTTCTCAGGGCCAAATAAAAATTAAAAATAGTCATTCATGTCACTGGTGGTTCCCAAGTATAAAACTAGTGGCCTTCAGTTTTTTCTAAATTGAGTCCCAAGGGGAATATTGTGGTTCTTATGCCATAGTGTGTTTTCATTGGCCAAAAAATTTTGCTTGCATAGTGGAAGAGCAGTTCATTTGTATGAATGTTAAAATGTGTTGCCAGGTTTTATGGTCTGGTAAGAGTCAATGTTTTAATCTCTTGATTGTTGAATTAAATTTTCTCAGCAATCTGTTGTCCTATGTAGAGAGCTATTCCAGTCAAATGGTAATCAAAATCCATTGTCTTGTAAATCACTACAGTCTAAAGCAATCACCAAACAACTGACTCTCATTTACTTCAATAAAGTGAATCAGAGTAACTGGACAGGAGTGAATGAATGAATGAATGAGTGAAAGAAACTTTTGTCTGACTCTTAGACTTTTGTCCCCTTTGCCTCCTCAGTCAGCCTCAGCTGATACACATCATGTACTAAAGCTGCAATTATTGCAGTTACAGAATGGAGTTAGCAAGATTTTCTTTTTTATCATAATGGCAAAATTTTTTTATGGTTTCCAACCTCCCTGTAAAGCTTTTTTTGTCAGGACATCTCTTTTCCTAGTAACAAATAATGTTGTTTCCTGATTTTAACCACGTAATTAACTAGTATTCAGGGTATAATAGGTTATTTCCACTAGGAGGAGAAAAAAGGGATGGAATTGGCCTTTGCTTGATTTACAAATTAAATGTATGGAGGCCCTTAATGGAATAATGCAGGAAGTTCTTGATTTTGTTGAGTATGATATGAAATATATATCAAAAGCTTTTTGTTTTTCTGCCTCTGCCCTCAGTCTCTATGCAGTGAACGCTTTCTATTAAAGCTCTCTTAACTTTCTGTAGCATTGCATTATCAGTGTCATTTTGCTTCTTTGGCATCTCTGAGATATATGCAGCTGAGACCATGTGGAACATAGGGAAGCATACCCCTCAGTCCTTCACTTAGCATGGTTGTACAAAAGCACTTGAATTCTGTCTAGGCCTTGTCTTCTGTTATTCTAGCCATATTAGCGAACAAAAGGAATACAACTGTTTGTTTGTTTGTCTCAGGGGTACCATAATAAGGTGATTAGTCAAAGGGGCTATATGACCACCATAGCTCCATCACAGCATTACTTACCCAAGCACTTTACTTCCATTAGGGTCACTTCCAGATGGAGGCCTAGGGCTGTTCCTGCTGTAAGGATTGTCTTTTCATGGAAAAGTTTGATTTATTGCTTTTAACAGATAAAATTTTATTTATTTATTTATTTTGTCTTGACAGAAAATTGCATCCTCTAATTTTTGAAGGTGGGTGTATATCCCAAGGGATTTTTAGTAGTACACCTCAACCATTTCTTAAAATATGTGTACATACTTTAATAATAAGAATCTTAGGGTTTCTTTGGGTTTTTTTGCCTGTTTACTGATGAACGTTTTCTCATAGCTTAAATTTATTATGCTTCCCTAGGAAATACTTTTGTGTATCCAAATGAAGGGGATGTTCTGGTGATAGGACAGAAATTAAAAGTAAGCTTTGTAGAGCCTGTTATCTGCAACCAGTTGCAAACACAGTTGAGTATTCTTTGCCTAACTCCTTAGTGCTCAACTGCAGTGAAATCTACAACCCTAAACAAGGTACCTCTGTTCTTCCTAGGTATACATGCCAGGTACTTGGCATCTTTAAGTGGTACTCCAAGTAGCTCTCACACTGTGGGCAGAGGGAAGAAGAGTGCAAGATCAGGAAATAAATGTCTGAAATCCATTTTCATTTGCAGGAACTGTCTGTAAATCTTAGATACTTAAATGAGACATCGATTTAGATCCCTGAATTTAAGTATGATCAGCTCACTCCTTAGTTTAAAAATCTAGAAGCTGAAGAATACCTGTTTTCGGTAATTTGTCCAGTGACTTTTTCTAAGCAGTCCTCAGATAAAAGATTTTAATCTGTAAGTCTTTTGCTCTCAGTGAGCTTACACTTACTACTTACTGACTTCTGCATCTGTTAACATGGCTTGGCAGCTCAGCATCAGCAGGCAGACAGGCAGTTCTTCACTCCTCTAGGCTTCTGACCAGGACTAGTTAAGAAGGAAGAATAAAAAGTAATATAAATTTTAATCTCCTGGGGAGGGAAAATTTTGTATCTAGAGCTGCTTCTTCATTTTCAGTAGAATATTTACACTAGGTATTAAAAAAATAGGCAGCAGTAACATCAGAATTCTCTGAGTGGCAGCTGCTGTGAATGCTGCTTGTTTACCTGGGATTAATAATGGCGTCCTGTTGACAATATTTACTGAATCCAGCCTCTTGGATTAATTAGATATTTAGATGCTTAACTCATGAATCCCAAGAAGATGCAGACATACGTGTTCTCTGCCAAGATAGCATTGTTTAAAGTAAATTTGTTGGTGAAAACTGATGCCAGCAGGATCCTTAATGTCTTCAGGAGTTGGCTGGATTTCTTTACATACCAGATTCTTGCAGTCTTCAGATTAACTGATAACTTGTGTTTGCATGTCCTCAAGGAAGGTGTTGCCTTTCCTCTAAAGGTGATTGGGGTGAGATGGTATATGCAAGGCACTTGGTTTTAGTGTATGGAAGTGGGTGTTACCATTTTTAAGGTAGAAACTAAATTAAACATGGCAGTGATTTGCAGCCCAGAATTCTAAGGACATCCAGGATGCGCTTTATTTTTGAGTTAGGGATTTTTGGTTGGTTGGTTTGCCTTTTTTTGTTGTTTAAAAAAGATCAAAAACAAGCACAGAAACTTGAAACACCATCTGTTATATGTATTTTATCCTATCAACTAGGTGTCATTGTTTTTTATTTATTATCCAACTCAGGAGTATGTAGTGTGGTCAAAATGAAAAAGACAAGTCTTTATCCTATGAAACTGAAAGGAAAAAAAAAGTGAAATAAGTTTAGAATCAAAGACTTAGAGATGTTATTATTGTAACTGTAGAATTTCTAATGCATGCTTTGTGTTTGAAAGTGACAGTTAGAGAAGTTACCTGGGTGGCAGTAATTCTCAATAGCATGAAACACTTTATAACAAATATAAAAGAAAGAATAATTAAAGATTTAAAGAGAAATTATATAAAATGCATCGTGAGTTTACCAGAGGTAAACTGTAGCAGAGCAATGTAAGAGCATTCTTTGTAAAATAAACTGCGTTTGCAGATGGAAGATTTGGTAGCTTTTATCTATCTCGTGTTCAAGAAAGTATTTGTTATGGAGTGCATACCAGAAGAATAATAAAACTGAGGAAGATACTTTTTAGTGCTTTAATCTTTTTTAATTGGATAGGAAAGCAGCTAGAGAAGTAGCAAGAAGTTGTACTGTGTACCAAATGTTTACAATTGCCAGGAAGAGAAGGGGAAATGTTTGTGTATGTCAGTCAATCAGAGGGCATACTACTAAAGGGCAGTCCAGTCTCTGCAGGTGTGCTGGTTCTGGTCTGAGTCTGTCCTTGTTACTTAAGCAGTAAAACCCTTCCCTTGTGCAGGGAAGAAGAGGATAAAGACCTAGGAAATCTACTTCTGCCAGAGGTCTTGATGGTGTGAAGAAGCAGTAAGGTCAGAGGGGAGAAATGGAGAGGTGGCTGCAAGTGTCTCTCCACAGCAGTTTCTTTGGTCTCTCACTCATTCTCTCTCCTCCTTGACAATGTGGCAGCAGCAGCTGACTTGGCTTATTTTAGCCTGTGGACAGAAGCTAACAGGTGCAGTAATTGCTGCTTCTTTTGCTAGTGAATTTGTATTGCATTGTATAAAAGCATGTATGGAACCAAAGACACCCTGCTGATTAGTGAATCAGTTTTTAGGCAGCTGTGAAGAAATAAACCTAAAAAAGATACCTTCAGTCTGTGAATGCACCTTTACACTCCCAGTCTGACATACAAGCTTCCTGGTCAGCGAAGACAACTGGTAGGAGTTCATGTAGTTCGCTTCCTTGGAGATCTTCCTCCTTCACTGCACAAATTCAACAAAGCTGCACCTAAGCCAATAGGTTGCACATTTACTTCAGTGAGTATCACAATACGTACTGTATGACATTTCTGGCTTTTCCAGTATAATTCACCAGAGTGTTCCGATTTTCAGAATCTTTACTAAACAGACTGTAGATTACTTATTTCTCCATCTCCTTCCTCTGCACAGCATACAAGTGCTGTATTACAGTAATTCTTTTCCAGATACTGAAATATTTTAATTTTCTTGAACCTTTTCTGAACCTTTTCTTAAACAAACAAACAGACAAAAATGTTCACCCCATTTGCATTTTTCCTTGGGTTTTGTAATATTTTTGGTTCATGTAGTCAAACGTGGCAAAGAGACCAGCCTCTATGGTATGTTACACTATCTGCCAGAATGTTTTCAGCTTAAAGCTCTGCAAAAAAAGTGCTGAAATACTGTAATATAAAAGGCAGCTTGCAGCAGCCAAGCTAACTGATGGTCTTAGCAGAGAACATCAGGTTTAGAAGAGTGAAAGATTATGAAAGACAAAGTGCAAAGGTAAGGGCAAAGCAAGGGCTTGAGGTGAGCTTTACAGAGGAAAGAATTGAAATAATGTATCAAATCCCAAGACTTGAAGATAGGAGAAATAGTGCAGCATAAACAGGAAGAGAGACAAAATGACAGCTATCAAATTAACAAAGAAAGCAACATGACAGTAAGATTAAAAAAAGGGCTACTAAGGTTCTCTGTTTAAAAGTGAAACTTTCAGTTCACATTGAGTTGGAAAAGAGGTTGGACTTCGGTCGGCAAAGGGCAAGGGTGATGTGAATTCAAAGGCAAAAATACTGTTTTGTTTTTAACACCTCACAATTTGAGGATACCTGTATAATTATTTGCCTTAGTCCTGTATTGCCAAATATGCCAGTCATTTGTGGAAGAGAACCATTACTTGTCATGAGAGCTGTAAACAAGTGAAACAGAAACTGTGGTGCAATGTTCTTACAGTTATAGGGTGTAGTATATCATGGCAGCTCATGAAGCAGCTGAACTCAGAAGTTCTGGATAGTTTTTACTGAAGAAAAGTCTAACACATTCTGATAAATGAATTCTAAACAAATAATTCATAAGTAAACATTTTTCTCCCAGTTTCCTGAGGAAACAAGACTCATAGGAGCGCTGTTTGTTTTGCTTGTCGGTCTTTTCCTCTACTAGTAATTTTTGAAAGTGATAGTGAGTTTGAAATCACATGGGAAGAAGTAGATAGTCAAAAAATACCTTCCAGTAGGCTTTAAAATCAGCAGCTGGGTGGAGGAGAGACCAAATCG
Organism: Agapornis roseicollis; assembly: GCA_002631895.1. Classification (NCBI taxonomy): domain Eukaryota; kingdom Metazoa; phylum Chordata; class Aves; order Psittaciformes; family Psittacidae; genus Agapornis; species Agapornis roseicollis. Next base: position 71,919 of record NDXB01019984.1, on the reverse strand, counting down.
TTATGCATGAGGCAAGCAGAGCTTATATATTCATTTTGGCAGCAGCAGGCCAATAATGCATGTGTCCTTCCCAGCTACTGGCACAGCAATGCTCTCTCTTGCTCTACATCCTGAGAAACATGGGAAGAGAGCAGAAACGCAGGTGTTAGAGAGTTGGGGACAGATGAGGCAGCTCCTGAACAGTGAACCAAGCTCCATTATTTTGTTGTTTCTGATTGTATGATTTTTGCAGTCTAATTTTCTGATTGCTTGTACCTGAGAATTTCTGAAGAGCATAGGTTTTATTTCATCTATACCACTAAGCAAGCCCAAGGGATTAAATGATTTCAGTTCCTTTTGTAACATTTGATAGATTAGAGAGTTAAGATATGCTTTTATCTTTAATGAAGCTGCATTCTATTTGAACTAGTATCAGTTTGAATGTTTCCAGAGTTTAATTAGTAATACATGAGCATTGCTCAGAAACACAAAGACTTACTTCTGTTTGCTGTTTACAGGTTCATTGCTTATAACTATAACTTTGTTCTATTTAATTTTAATGCATATAGTCTGTGAGTGTTATTTTTAACCTTAATTTTTTGTTGTCTCCTTTTTTCCCTTAAAATAAGGTGCCACCAAAATAGAATATTAAATCCATACTCTTTAATTAATCAGTTAACAGGTGGGATTTTTGAGTGGCATTGATACCCATATCTCAAGTATTGTAAGTACTGTCAGTACAAAATCCCTTTTATTTCCTTTAGTAGAGGATCAGGCTTTAAATTTGAGTATCCCCTGTTATCTAGTCCTACAGAATTCCAGCTAGAAAATGGTGACTTTTCCTAAAACAGAAAGGATACTGAAATACTGTGAAAAATCCTATTGACACACTTGTGAGGTGGGCTGATGTCAACCTCATGAGGTTTAACCATGACAAGTGCACGGTCCTGCACCTGTGACGGAGCAATCCCAGGCAGAGGGTTGGGCAGAGAAGAGATTCAGAGCAGCCCGGCGGAGAAGGACTTGGGGTGTTGGTTGATGAGAACATGAACATGAGCCGTCTTCAGTGTGCGCTTGCAGCCCAGAAAGCCAACCATATCCTGGGCTGCATCAGAAGGAGCGTGACCAGCAGGTCAAAGGAGGTGATCCTGCCCCTCTACTCTGCTCTCGCGAGACCTCACTTGGAGCATTGTGTGCAGTTCTGGTGTCCTCAACATAAAAAGGAACAAGTTGGACAAAGTCCAGAGGAGGGCATGAGGATGATCAGGGGACTGAAGCACCATATGAAGATAGGCTGAGAGAGTTGGGGCTGTTCAGCCTGGGGAAGAGAAGGTTGCGTGGAGACCTCATAGCAGCCTTCCAGCCAGTATCTGAAGGGGGCCTATAGGGATGGTGGGGAGGGACTCTTCATTAGGGACTGTAGTGACAGGACAAGGGGTAATGGGTTCAACTTAAACAGGGGAGGTTTAGATTGGATATAAGGAAGAAATTCTTTCCTGTGAGGGTGGTGAGGCACTGGAATGGGTTGCCTAGGGAGGTTGTGAGTGCTCCATCCCTGGCATTGTTCATGGCCAGGTTGGACAAAGCCTTGGGTGGCATGGTTTAGTGTGAGGTGTCCCTCACACTAATATTTTTATTTGTGTGTGTGTGTATATATATGTGTGTGTGTATATGCATTAGCTGGCTAGTGAACTAAGCATGATTGTTAATAGGATGCAGTGGTGTACTTTCAAGTGTTTAAGATGTAGTTATTCTTAGACATACAAATTTTGGTCAGATACCCTTTTGTCAGTCAGAAAGACTCATTTACAAAGAGATACTGAATGTTAATGTCATATGGGTATGCATTATATAAAAATATAAATTACACTTATATTTAATATGTAATTTAATGTGTATTTTTTTTCTTTGAAAGAACTACAATACTTTTATATATAGAAATGGAAATTTCTTCTAGTAGTTTACTTTCGGGGAGTAGTATGTTTCATTGCATAATAGCTATACATTTCCAGTACAGGAAACAAAGAAGACAGTTGGTTTGTGTTTTTTGTTTGTTTGTTTGTTTTGGGTTGTTTGTTTTTTTTTTGTGTGTGTGTTTTTTTTATGGTTTTTGGGGTTTGGTTTGTTTTTTTTGTTGGGGTGGTTTTTCTTTTGTTTGTTTGTATAGATGTAAAAGACTGTGGGGAAAAAAAATTGCTAATATAATTCTCATATAAGTTCATATCACTCCTCCTGTGGTTCAGGAGAAATGCTTTGGTTACAGCTTGTTAAGCAACAACCTGACAGTGAATTGTGTGAATTTGAAAATGTCTTGTATTAGCTAGCATTTAGTCAAGTTTGTTTGCTATAACTCTATTGACAGAGAACTCAGTATAGCTCTTAGCTTGCACATATGTTTGTTTGAATTTCAAAGAATTGAGTTGTCTACCTATGATGAACAGAGTTACTGTATGTGCAGGGCAGTCACTACTTTTCTCTGACAGCAGATGGGCAGGATGACAGCTAATGGTGAAAAGCTACCAGCTGGGGAATTCATAATCTTGGATGAGTTTGTTCATATGATGATTCCCTGTAGTGCTAATATTTCAAGAAGAGAAAGTTTCTGGGCAATGGATGTGGTTTCTCATAGATCTCATATGCGTGTAATTAATAGAGTTTTAAACATTAAAATTTTGAATTTTACTTTTTTATTTAATATGTAAATCACATTTTTATTTAAAGTTCTTGCTCGGGGTTAAAAGAATTACATATATTGTTAATTTTCTTTAGTTTCAGGCACTGCATGCTGTATCACACATGCTGGTTTTGCTAGGAAGGAACAACATACTAAGGAATTCTTTAATATCTCTTCTACTATCAGAAGTACGTAAGTTTGCTGAGCAGCTGTTGCAGGCCCAACAGGTACTGTCATCTTTTCTTGGAGAAGAGCCAAAGAGTAGTGTTTGGAAGTGTTTTATATGTATCTGTTTGTTTCATAAAAGGTAATGAATAGATCCTTCTACAGAATATGAGGGTTTAAGAACCCAGAAAAGGTTAGCACCTAGCTTTAACAGCAGGTTCAAAAGAAGAGATACCAAGTAAAAGAAAATTTCCTTATGGACAAACATAAAATCATCAGGCTGTGTAATACATAGACAGTATATGATTTAATATCATGCTATATAATTTGGAAAAGACTTTGAAATAATTAGTTAAAACAGTTGTTGCAACATGTAAATTGTTGTCTATGCAGGCAATAATGCAATGTAGGTATCCAGCTGAACCCATAAAGGAGTATGTCTGTCTCTACCTCATGTAGAACTGAAAAGAAAGTCACATTATTTCAGAGTTAGATTTTATGTTTCACATTATAGCATTAATTTTCATGATGCAAAAGTTACCCAACATTTAGAATTCTATTTAATTTATTGGATTGAGTAGGAGATGAAGAGCAGAATAGAATGGGGATAATATTTTTGATGAAAGTTATTCTTGGGTTAAATTTTTTTTCCAGTAAACTGCAGAGATTTTTGGGGGGTTAATTTTGTTTGTTTGGGGTTTTTTTGTGGTGTTTTTGTGTTTGTGTATGTTTTGTTTTGTTGTTTTTTTTCCTGTTTGCTTTTTTTTTTTTTTTTT
>NDXB01019984.1:42202-67139 GCA_002631895.1 Agapornis roseicollis | reverse complement strand
AGACTTTTATTTATTTATGGAAAAGGGGAAAAAAAAAAAAAAAACAACCAAACAAAACAAAACAAAAAAACCAACCAAACAAACAAACAAAAAAAAGAAACAAAACGAAGTTTTGTTTATCTTTCAAATTTATTCTGTTTCTTCATACTTCATGTGTGTGGAATTAAATTTGAGACAGTAAAATGCATTTGTTACTTGACCTTTTCCGCTGAGGGACCAAGTCCTTTTTTAGGTTGAGGCTTCATTACCTGTAGCCCTTCATCTCTCTCATTTTTATTACCTTCTATTTGTGCTTGATGCAAATCTTTGCCATTATCAGTCCAGATTTTTTTTTTTTTGTTAAATAACCCTTTCTGTTCACCCAGAGAAATAATCTAATTCTCTCATATTTAATAATTTAGAGCCATGTTTACGTAAAGAGAGTTACCTGCTCTGCTTTTGCTTCCTCCCACTAGGTTGTCAGTCTGCCTTCTTCTGGTACTGAAATACAATAGACTATCTCTTTTCCTTTTTCAGTTTTCAGTTTTCCTCCTTTTTTTTTGGTTGTTTTGTTTTTTTTTTTTTTTCTCCTTTTTGGAGGGGGAGGAAGTTAATAACATTATTTACTTATTTANCTTCTTTTTTTTCTTAAATTCAATAGACTTTCTTTTTTCCTTTTTAAGTTTTTATTTTTCCCCCTTTTTTTTTGGTTTTTTTTTTTTTTTTTTTTTTTCTCCTTTTTGGAGGGGGAGGAAGTTAATAACATTATTTACTTATTTATATTTTCATCATCCAGCATTGTAAGTGCTTCTTGGAAGATCTGACCAGCCAAACACAAAAGCTGGTCTGGAATAGGACTTCCGTATAATTTTACCAAAGCTGATGGGGCTTTCTTTTGAGTCCTTTGAAAACACTTTGCATTTAAGTAACCATCAGAAGAGTAAGTGAGCTTCAGGCACTTAGGTAGAGATGCCAGTTAATAGTTCTAGAACAATAAAGTAGTCTTGAAATGTTCATCCACAAACACAATGTTGGTCTTCTGCAAAGAGTGGAAAGTTCAAGGTTCTGAATTTGAAGCAGGAGCTATGCATCTCTCTGTACCTGACACATCCTAGGATTTGAAAAGCTGCAGTTCACATAGGGAAAGTAGCTGAAGTTATGATTTGCTTAGCATGCTGTAATGGTAAAGTTGCTAAAGCTTGTGCATTCTTGCATTTACTCCATATAGATGTACTGTGCTCATTTACAAGCCATTATACATTCCATATGTGATAATTATGTCTGGAAATAGTGCTTAACAAAAAAAATTTTACTTAACACAATAGGACACTAAACTGTAGTAATTCTGACAGCCTAATTTATAGACCTGCTTCTGAATCTTTCTGCCTTCATGTAGCATTAGTTATGGTAGTCATGACTCTTAAAAATATTTTTTTTTTTCCTGTTTTATAATCAAAACTAACAATACAGTATCAGTTTGAAAATATCAAGTGACAGCTTTAAAAAGAAATCTTCATAAATACTGGAAATAGAATTTGCAGAAAGATAATACCTTACATAATCAAACTTCATTAGCTGCCAAGTATCCTAATCGTCTTTTGTTGCTTAAGCAAAACTTCTGTTAATTGAAAAGGCATTTGATGTTTTCCAAGTAAGATAATCAAATTAGGGACTCTGAACTTTAGCTATGATTAGAGGTGTGTACTGGTTTTGTTTTTTGTTGTTTGGGGTTGTTTTGTTGTTGTTGGCAGATAAGAGAAACAAATATCTGAGGCATGTATTAACTTGCAGTTAATCAACTTATGAACATTTGGTGAAATACAGAAATTAAAAAATGAGCTTATTCATTTAAGTAAATGTCTGTTTTTTTATTTTTGTCTAATCATAATTTTTTTAAAGTTAAAGTTGTTTTCCAACATTGACTTGGATTAAAACCGAAATTCCTTTTATTTTTTCTAAAGGAATCATCTAGATATCTTAACGTTTTTATTTTAACTTCCTCATTAAGACTTGAGCTAAGTTATAGTTTGTAAAATATTTGCATTTTGGTATAGGCAGTTATATATTCAGTCATTTCTTCAATAGGAAGTATATTCAGCTCAGGTTATGTGGTTTGGGGGTATGTATTTTGATTTTTAAATAAATTTTTTATTTAAAATTCTGACTGATGCTACTGAGTTTGTATCTGCATCTTCCTATCTATGGCCCTGCTTATCTGTCTGTGACCCACAGTTTTAAAGAGCTATTTATGCTCTTAGTTTTACAACTTAAAAATATAGTTCGAATGTAGAAGACCATATCTATCTAATGAACTACACACAGATTGCCCTGCATATTTTTATAGCCCCCTAATTGAATATATCTGTTAATATTAGAATATGACAAACTTATCAATTAGTATTGCAATATGACAAATTATATGAATAATAGATTTTTTTTTAGTACTTTGGACCAATATCCCGATGTTAATATAGAAAATAAAAGTATCTAAGAAGTAGTGTAGTTATCCTGATTTTTTACCTAGTTAGGATGAGTTTTATGGTAGTAAACTGTCACGCAAGTTAGTAGTTTATTTTAATTCATTGAAGTACTTCATCATGTACTTAAAGTGAAACTCCTACTTTGCTGCTTGGGTGACACTAGGACACTGACTTCTAGGCAAAAGCATATTAATATAAACTCAATTGGATCCCTTTGTTCTTTTAATTCCATTTATGTTGGGTATATATATTTAATTTTTATCTCTAGTAGGAACCTTTCATTTTTCATAAATACATTTTATAAGAATACAGTAACTAAATCTTATCTTACCATGGAATAGAAATCATCTGATCCCCAATTGGATATGTACTGCAGAGCAAATACAATTTTGAGATACTAAGATTGCTGAATAATACTGTGAAAGATGGATTATTTTTCAAATGTTGAGCTTCTCACCATGATAACAGATCTTCCTACATGATAACTGTTTCAAAGACAGTGGACCAGAAATGGAAAGCACATACTGGTTTAGTATCCATTTCTACCCCCACCCCACCCCAGGTGTTAATTCCAAGAGGTCTGAAAAAGAAAATTAAACCCCAGAAAATAGATTTGAAAATAGAAAAAGGAAGACATACTGTGAGGCTCTGGAAAGCCTTCTTATTTAGCATTTTCTGATACATAGCTTGTCTAGCATCACGGTTTTATATCCCATTACCCCCTGAACTCTATTTTTCCATTTTTAAAAATTTAAGATATTTCTGTCACAAAACATGTACACTGAATAGGGTTTTTCTTAAAATCAAAGCACCAATTTATATGTAATTCTTAATATTATCTGTAAGTATTAAGTCCCAACCCAAATGTGGGTGCTAACTTTTCCCCTGAAATTAATGGTGCAGTTACACTTCAACACAAGATACAGGGTGGGATTCTTCCTATTTAGTTTAGATGTATGTAGTAGACAGTGCTGTCTACTTCTTATAGAACTCAGCCAAGCAGCTAAGGTCAACTAAAAAATATGCTAATGTGAAGATCGTGCAAGGCTTTGTTTAATATTACATAAATTCTTGAGAGTTGGTCTTATTACAGTAGAATAGCTTTGACTTAAATAGGCTAAAGGGGTTAGGCATATGGTGATATTTGTTTCACTTAACTTTGGGTTTCTGTGGTGCTTCCATCTGATTTGCTTACTTCTGTTTTTCTTTAAAGCCAAGGGAGGGAAGGACATTTCTTGCCCATCTGTATTGGATGTACATAATTACAGTAGTTGGCCATAGAGTTGTCTGCTTCTCTCTGGCTATGAGGAATGAAACTTAAGTTGATTAGCTGCAATATAGATATTTATGTTGTAGACATCTAAAATTAAGGGAAGAAAATCCCATTGTATATCTGAAGATTGCTTTTGGATGATCTGGGCCAGAGCTGTTATGCCAGGAAGGGCCTAATCCTACAGAAAAGTTGTAATAGTCATGCAAAGTGTAGTTCTGTCTGAATACTGACAAACTCATGTAAGTAAACTTATTAGATATTTGTAACAAGCTATGTTTCAAATAGGGTAGTTAATAACTTAGTTCTCAGGCATTCTACTTCTTGAAATGTACATGTTGGAACAAACTGGTGATGAACTAGAGTGCAGGATACGTGTATCTGAGATTTTTTGTAACATGCATGAAGCTGTGGTGTGTCTGATACATATGCCTTTAAAAAGGAAACTCTCTTAAACTAACTGTGCTTGCAGTCAATGTATTTGTGAAGAAAACAAATAAGGAGGAGCATGAATGCAGTATGATTTTTCAGCATGACTGTGTAGCAATCATGTCACTGAAATGTCAAACTATGTGGCAACAGCTCTATGTGGAAGCAGATGAAGGGATGAACTATTCCTGTGGCTGGAGAGCCATTATCTTTTTGCATGCCTGCAAATTAGAGACATTGAGGATGTCAAGATGGACTAGCTCAGTTGGTAATCAAGCCATCAGGGAAAATGTAGTTTGCTTGGAGCTGTGTTCAGCTAGATAACAGAAGGCTTAAAGTGCTAAGGACAGAGCTATTATTGTCAGGGCTTGTCTTCATAATCTTTTCTCCGTGCAGTCATTCTGTATCTAGTGGATGCTCTAGGCAGGTATAGGACCCACCACATGCTTTATTCTGAATGAGAGCATATCTGATGTGATGTTGAAAATTCATCAGGTAAGCTTCTCTTTCCAAGAAGTCTCCTTTGTTTATGCAATTCAACCATAAGTTTATTTATGTTGTAATATGCCTTTTTTATGGGTTAGGAAAAAAGCTATACTATTTTTCCCAGATACGGTAGATATGGCTAAAATCGTTAATTAGAAAAAATAGCTGACAGTATCATGCAGCTAGAAAAGCTAAATGCATTTTCCAGTCCACTGTTGTTCAAGATACTAAAAATGGCTGTCCAGCATATTTGGCTTTTTGTAGTTTGTACTGTGGAATTTCATTAACATGTCAGATTATTAATACTTCACCCAGGTAAAACAAAAGAGATTGATGCTATGTAAACTTCATTAAAATAATTAAACTTGCATCTGGACACCTGCTTATCCTTTTTTAGATTTCATTTCCTTCTTTATGTTGGTGAGCACAGGTTGCAACATATTTCATGCTGTTAATGGTTAAAGATGCTGCAAAATAGTGCTCTGGCTAAATGTAGGATTATTTTTCAGTCCATGTGACTGTTTATGCTACTGGTAACAAGTGAAATAATGGCTGGATAGAATAATCAGTGGATCTGCATTTTGTCTTACAGATATGCAGCTAGTTTAGAGATAAGTACTTGCAAAAAAAATAAATTTCTCCCCTGAAAGACAGGAGTGAAAGAATCAGTCTAAACTTGGTATATGTCAGAAGAGTGCCATACACCTTTGAAGTGTATATTGGCTTTTGCTGCATATGTCATCCCCTATTACAGATTAGATTTTAAGATGCATGTGTGCCAGACAGAACTGGACAATGACAAATGGTTCATGCAGTTTCTCTCTTCCCTATCATATTTTCATAAAATGATAACACTGAGGAGAAAGGAGTTTTGAAGTATTCTCACAGAGCTAAAAAGTAGCAAGGCTTTGACTGCACTTATGTGCTTGGCAAATTGAAGATGACATGTAATCAGAAAACCTCAGGTGTGTTTGGGAACAGAAGCAACAAATATCGATTCCATGAGGAGAACCCTGTATTACTGTTGAGTAGAGAATTATTACTCTTAATACTGGTGAATCATCTCATTCATGAAAACATAATCTTGGAAAGGAAAAATGCTTAATTACAGAACTCAGAATATATCATACCTCAATGAGTAAATAAGTAATATTCCTGGAAATCTCATTGTTTCAAATCATGCACAAAATCCGGGCTTAAAAAACCCCCAAACAACTAAACAAAACACAAAAAAATAATCGCCAGACAACCAAAGGGAAAAAAAATAACAACAACAACAAAAAACAACCCACCACAAAACAAAAACCACACACACAATTTGATACAGTTAAAAAAAAAACCAAACCTCAGTAAAAGCTTTTCTGAGCTGATGCTGCTTTTACTTCTTTATTCTCAGTGTAACTTCTGTTATTTTCCTATTTCTTTCTTTACAGCTCACTTAATCCTTTTACATGCTTGAAAGCATAATGTGAATAAGAACCAGCATCTGATTTTTGTGGCATATGTGGTATATCTACTAAGTCTGGAAGACCATTTGATTATTACTTAATCTGTGTCTCCAAATAGGTAGTTTTAATGCTCCTGATAACCTCCTCTCTTCATGGAGCATTCTTGCTTACTGACAGAGATTTGCAAAATGAAATGATATTACAGAAAATTAAGCACCACTTCCTTAGTGCTTTTGGATGTTGGAGTTGTGTATGTGAATTAGTGTTTATACCGTAAGTGCTTTTAAAATTTCAGTTTACAGGCAAAGTAACACTTTGTTGCAGATTTACCTTTGGTTTTCTTTCTTCTTCTGGAGGATTGTTTAAAGTTTTCATTATCACTGAATGCACAGTTCCTGTGTCAATGCCTTCATAGTGCTGCCTTTGTGTTTTATATCTTCATAGAGTGGAAAAGAGTTGTAGCCCTAGAAATTACTGATAAAATGAATTTTCATTTGGAAGACTAATTACAGTCAAAAATTAAAACTGTCTTTAAATTAGTTAAATATAGGAAAACGTAAATGGAAACTATGAAATTATAGAGGATAGTAATAAAATCATCCCTTCATTTTTCTTTCAAAACATTATTTTCATTTCATAGAACACATCAAGATCTTTAAGTTACTTAGCTTTCACACTCTTGGCTCTCTTCAAACATGTGGGCCAGACCTACACATAATGATTTAGATCATCAGCTTGCCCCATTGGGACCTCATTTATTGGTTTGGGGTTTTTTGCTAAAAATACCTTTGAAGCTGTATTTATCTACCTGTAGAGTTTATGCATAACCATCAGTGCTTTAAATCAGAATGTCAGGAAGATTAACTAATGTTTGTTCAATGCTTTCCATAAAATGTTGAAGTGCTTTTAAAAACTCACTCTGAGACATTATAACCACTAAGCATGGTGCAGAGTGGCATAGCTTCTGCAGTCTGCTGTGGTGTGCTGTCAAGCATAGAAAAGCTGCTTCTGTTCTTTGCATGTTCTTCTTTTCATTAGCAATGAGTTTGATTTGATCCTGCTAGTGCTTGAATTGAACTCTGGATTTTCAAGGTACCACATAGCTTAGCTTAGATTGTTAACTGGGTAAGGATGGCTGTAGTGCATTTAGAGTTAGGTTTACAGTTAGAACAGGATTTAGGTTTAGGATGGCAAGATGTTTTAAAGGCTTTACTTCGGAGTACTTACCATGACCAGCCAGACTACACTTTTTCTGCTAGCTTGCTGTTAAGCAGGTTAGATTTGGTGTTAGAGCAAGCTTGCTGGTTATGTCCTCAGTTGAAACTGTGACAGGCTACAGTTGTGGTGGTGGAGTGGTTTTGAGTTCATATGCCTGAGCTGCTCTGAGTGCTACCACATCCAGAAGGAGCTGCTGTCCCTAGTTTGGCTCCAAAACAAGCAGAGTTTTCATCTTGCTGGGTTTTAACTGATGTACAAGTCATTAATAGAGGAGGTTTGTGCCTGGGGTGAAAGGGATTGGCTACCTGGTGTTTGTTTTGTTAGCTGAAGTTGGAATTATAGCTTGCATGGCTGAGGGGTGTGTATGTGGTGAAATCCAGTTCTGTAGTTTATCGTAAACTTAGTCAAGATTTTGAGTAACAGTACTCTTAACTGCCTGGTTAAGGCTTGATCTAGAAGGCCAGCAAACTACCGCTATGCCCAAAGGAAGAAGTATGTTTCAGGACTGGTATCATTAGCAACTCCTATTCATTGTTAGATTGACAGGATTTCTAGTATAAGTTTAATTTAGGGAGATAAAATATGATGAGCTAAAGCTGAATGTTTTTACAGAAGATTACAGAACTAGATTTGGGCTTGTCTTGTTGAGGGCTTAGGAGTCAGCGTTTTCAGTTTTAGATAGGCACTGATGATGTAGCCTTCTCAATCCACAACTAATTCACTGGAGGTAATATATTGGTGGGCTTAGGTAAGTGAAGGAATGAGAAATGAGCTTGGGACTCACAGGGGTTTGGAGATACAGGAATAGCATGCCAGGCTAGGTTTGTGGAGAAGGAGAAAGAGGGCAGCAGCTGAATGTGTTTAGATTTGAGTGTTAGTGACATGAGTTACTCGGTTGGTGTTAAGGTAGAGAGCAAGGCTTAGATGCTTGGATTTGTACAGCAGAAAATGCTTTCCTAAAGTTGGTGGTAAAGTATGTTTGGTCAGGATATGATTTATATGGCTTGATTAGATTTAGGATTAAGACACTGTTGGTTGCATTCTTGGACTTAGATGAAATACAGGCAACTGGATACCTTTGCTGGGCTGAACCACAATTGTGAATGTGCACACACAGTCACAGAATAATTTATGGCAGCACAATCTGTATGCATGTCTTCTAGAATTATTTCTTTTCTGCTGCAGTATACATTTGAAATGCATGTAGCACTAACATTATAGAATTAAAACTAATTTTAGGAAATAACGTTGTTGAATCCACTCCAGTTTAACTTCCTAATATATAAAAATGAGTTATTTTCACTTGATGCCAATAGCAATTCACACAGGGAGACATAAATTGAGTAAAATGCATAAAGCAAGAAAATAGAGAAAACAAGCAAAAAAATGTGTGTGATGTTTGGTTGGTTACTTTTTTGTGAATGATGGCATCCTAGGTTGCATGATTACAATGCAGCCTCTGAAGGTTTAGCTTGCGTGTTTTGAATTTCCTGGTATCTGTCAATCCCTGAACTGAGTTGGCAAAACACAATTAAGCCTCAATTTATACTGCCTTGAAACAAGATTGTTTTGCCTCTATTTCATTCTTATAATTAATTCTTTCATTAGAAGTTACTCCTAGTCTCTCCAAGTTCTCAGATTACTAAACTTCTAGCTAGGGTTGCTGTTTTAAAGAACCCTGTTTTGTGCAGACTTACCATTTAATCAAAGTATTTTTTTTTTTTGTAGTAGCTAGGCTTAGCTACTACATTTAATACAGAATACTATAGGGAATTGTGTATGACATACAAGAGAGAGTGTGGTAGTAGATAAAAATCTGAGTAGTAGTAGCTATGCATTTTTATTATGTGAACTGTAGTTCAGTCCTGTTGACTAACTTAAAGAGAGTGAATTCATTGAATGAATCATAGAATTACAGAATGGATAAGGTTGGAAATGACCTCTGGAGATTATCTAGTACAACCCCACTGAGATCAGGCTTAACTAGGACAGGTTGCTTGGGGCTGTATCTAACCAAGTTTTGAATTTTTCTGGGGATGGAGACTAGACAGCCTTTCTAGGCAGCCTGTTCCAGTGTTGATCATCTCTACCATGGAAAACAAAATAAATTTTGTGTTTAAATGGAATTTCCTGTATTTCAGTTTTGCCTAATGTGTCCTGTTACTGGATACCATTGAGAAGAGTCTGGCTCTGCCTTCCTTACCTCTTCTCCCACCAGGTATTTATAGACATTGATGAGATTCCTCCTGAGACTTCCTTTCTCCAGGCAGAGCACTTCCAGCTCTCTCAGCCTCTCCCTGTTTGTTCTCATCCCTTCATTTTTTATGACTCTTCACTGGTCCCACTCCAGTATATCCAGGTCTCCTGCTGAGGAGACCAGAACTGGACCCAGCACTCCAGGTGTGTCTCACCAGTGCTGAGCAGATGGAAGGGATTACTTCCCTCAACTTGTTTGCAATACTTCCAATCATGCAGCCCAAGACACAGTTGACACAACTCTCACACAGCAAAATTCAGCCACATTGTAGATAATGATCAGGTACATGATAGTGGTTTTAATCATAAGAGCTTGTTTTTATTTTGTAAGTTTTGGCAAATGTCAATCATTCAGGCTGAAAATTTTTCTACAGATACCTGCCTGAGGCCATTTTTTGTATTTGCTTTTTTTTTTCTTTTAATTTTAGTTTCTTTGAGTGCATGTGTCCAAGTTTAAAGATAAAGGTGTAAGTGTTCAGAGCTTTCATAGAAGCCAAAACAAAACTTTGTTTTGAATTCATGCAATTCTGTGTAATGGCGGGCATTGTAAAATCATGTCTTAGTCAGCCAAGATTGGTATCAGTGATGAATTTGAGTTTTTAAAAGATTGTTTTATAAAGACTAAAGTATTACCTTCCTCTGTAAAAGCACTTATGAAGTTGAAGTAGTATTTGTGGTATGTGTGGAATTATACCAATGGTTGTCATTTAAAATAAAAAAAAAAATAATTCTTTATTCAGAGCAGAGACTGAATGCTATTACAAGGACACAAAAAGTACTGAATGGTATTTCTTCTAATTGAATATTATCCACCCTCTATAGTAACAGAAACTGGTATCCCCGGGAAGAAAAAAAACACCCTAAAAAAACCCATCCCATAACCAAACAGTAAGTGATCACATAATTAAATATGTAGGCATAAGAGAATTAAATTAGGCTTGCAGTGTCATTGTATTGATTTAGACTTGCCATTCCTAATAAAAAGCAGGTAGCTAGCAGTACATTAAGAAGTGGTGTAAAATAAATGAGAGAATTAATGTGCAATATTAAAGAACACTGTCTGAATCACAGACCTTAATTACCTCACTGTTTTACAATTCTTCTAATGAATCCTTTGACCAAGCTTTGGAATAACCCCTGCTAGTTCATTCTACATGATGGTTGCTCAAGAATCACTCAGCTCTACTTAGCTTAGATGAAGGAATGTTTTGATTAGTGTCTGAGTTTAATGAATTAGCAGTTTATAGCTGTATTTTTTGTCTGTAACATACGAGCTAATTCCAGTTTGTGTTTTTGTTAAGGTACAGTTTTTCTTGGTACAATTTTCTTGGATTGTTAACTAATGATCATATGATATGCAGCTCCTTATAAACTATGCCTGTCTGTTTCTTGAAGTGTAGACACCACTGTAGAAAGAAGCAGAACTTAACTTCCAGGGAAGATATAAAGCTGATGAGACTTTCCCTATGCATGATTTAAGGCCAATGAAAGGAAGAGGGTTTCTACTCCCATAGTGGTTTTAGAAGAGTCATGTAAATTAAACTGCCTGCAGAATTCTCTTTATGTTATACAATTTTGTTATTTGGTATACAGCATTATTAGTCACCTTTAAAGTGTAACTTTTGAAATTATTGAAGACTTGCTAATCCTTTGCTCAAAATTCATCTGTTTTCCATAGATAGTGTGCTAAATAGTCCAAACTGTACAAGGTGCTTTATGATGAGGAGTGTGGAATGTTGCCCAGTATTTATTAGAATTGTGATAGTATTCTGTAGCACAACTAAGCAAGGTCTGTTATAAAGAACCAGATGGTGTGGCGGGAAGATTGGAACTAGGTGATCTTAAGGTCCTTTTGAACCCTAACCATTATATGATTCTATGATGAAAATGTCAAGAATATGTTATATTTACTCAAAATAATTATCAGTGATTTGTACTTTGGTATTGTTTTTAAAGTTTTCAGTCTATTTAAAAACACAGTCGTGGAATAGCTTATTTTTATGCTTTATATATCATCTGCATAGGATTCTTTGTGTGCATGTTTAATCTGCTTTAAGATATTGTTGACAAAATATAAGTTTCCTTAAAAAAATATAGAAAAGAAAAGACTGAGGGGGAAGAGGAGTTGTAATAGTCTTCCAGACTGTTAAAAGTTGATGTACAAGGAATAGTCCTTATGACTTCTGGAGTGAACAAGAAGAAACATACTTGGTGATTAAGGTTAGATACCAAATTTCTTTTACTGACCGTCTTCAAGTATGTTCATGATGAGCATCTTTTGAGGGTGCTCAAAGTATACTTGAACCTATCTCAGAGTAAGGGTTGGGATTACAACACTTGGAGACCCTTTCAGCGGTAAATCTCCACTCCTATTTATATATTATATTGACATTGATAATTATCAAAATTTAAATCAGTTGCAGGGAAGGGGGAAGGAGGCAAAACTCCACTGCAGATGTCCTCTGTCCTCATCACTATTGGAAGAAACTGAAGTACTATTCGAATGAAATATGTGGATGGTAATTTTGGGGGAAATGGTATAATGAGGATTTAATAATTCTAGTAAGTCAGGAAAGAGGTCTCACAGAAAATTTACAAAATTTGACTCATTTTAGAAAATTACTAACACATCAGGATTTCAAAGTGAGGGAGGCTAAAACTCTTCTTCAGGCAGTTATAAAAAATCAGGATGTAGATTAGACATGACCTGGCAGGGATTTTAAGCAGATCAGTTTTGTGCAGGAATGACTGGTTTGCATCAGAGGAAGCCTCTTGGGGGTTTCATGTTTGGCATCCTGTAAATTCTGTATTTCTCAGGCAGATTACTTTTGATGTCCCCACTTATATTCAGTATTCACTGTAACACCTATCTATAAAGATAAAGAAAACAGTAATTTAAAAGAGCTCTTGGAAACTTGAAGAAAAATGTACCTGAAGACTTGAACTGCATCATTGATTGAGACCTTGTAAGAGTTGTGCTCAGTTACAGTGGTATCATACGTATATGTAAGGATCTGAATAATAAGTAGCTTCCAACTGCGTTCACCTGAATAGCATTTCAAATAATATGTACCATTCTGGGTTATTTTATGCTAATGGCAAAATTAATAATAATCAAGAGCCTTTTTGCTCATTTTTAAATACTTCTATTTATCATAAGAGCTGTTCTCCAGAATGGATTTTAGCATCCATTTCAGTTTCAGAACACACTTCTTAAATTCCTTGCAAACAATTTAAAATGCATTTGGAAGTTAAATTATATTACTGATTCATGGATTCTGAGGTCAGATGGAGTCATTTCATCCAAATTCCTTCCTATACAGGTGAGAAATTTTTCCAGAAGCTGAATTTAAGAATGTGTTATTTATGCATCTACTCATAAAACTGTTACTGATTCTGTTTATTGTTTACCATTATTATTCTCTTCCTTCCTAAGTAATAATTTCAGAGTTTTGGCTTCCTCAGTCTGAGTTATATTGCCTAGAATTAAGTAATAGTTAACAAAAACAAAAAAAAAAAAGAGCCCTAATCTATATCGTTAGAATATGTTGAAATAGTATTACAGCTGAAAAAGGTGTTTATATATAAAGTTATATGGTAAGTAGATAAATAAGTACATAAATCATGAATGGAGCATAAGCAATTTTCTACACAATTAATTTTATGTTGATTCAACGTGAATCAATAATATTAACTAAATATTGATTTGTTTTGTTACTTGTTAAAATATTTATTTGAGGAAGAAATCCAACTGGTGAGAACAAAATTTTACTAGAATTCATTTGAAACGAGTGTTAAAAATGCTTAGAATACACCAGCATGTTTCATATCAGTTGAAATAGTTGGGAATGAAACAGTTCTGGCTATGTTGTGGTCTCATTACATTCTGTATGATGCTAGTCTAGTTAATTAAAAAGCTAAAGACCAGATCCAGAGCTTGTTGAAATCTCTAAAGGACTCAATTTTCCAATCAAACTGGATTAAGCATTTGGATTTATAATATGGTAGTATTATAAAGTTGCTGAGTTCAGATACTTTTAAAATAATAGAATAATGATTTAGAACAAGAACTGAGAATTTGTTTATGTAAATATAATTGAGTTCCCTTTTATCTGGGGATTTATATTTTTTTCTTCACATAACCCTTACCTTTATCAGTACTTTCTATTATGCCCCATGTAAGACATGATTTTGTAATTTTTTGTTCCATATGAAACAAACTCTTATGTAATGCTGCCTGCACTTGATCAGTGATACCTGCCTTAGTTGTCTCTCCTACCTTATGCTCTGAAACAGGATTCTCTATATATGTTTCTGTATTCACAATGAGTAGCACATTTAGCAAACCTGTACAGTATTTGCATTTTGAAACTTCTTATCAGCCACTTCTGCTATGATTCCTGTAAGAAAGCAACAGTTACAGTAATATATATTCAGTAGCAAATGCAGATGTCTGATTTAAAGAGAGAACAAACCTTAATAGTCTCAGATGTCTGTACTATTTTGTGATTGTTTTCATGTCATCCGTATTTTCTTTGTCTTCTTCTTCTTGTTAGAATAGTTTTAAATTGTAGCATAATATATTCAAAGAAAAAATTGGAGATTTTTGAGGGATTATCAGGATAGAAAAAAATTAGGTGTTTGAGGTTGCTCCAGCAATTCAGTCTTACTCCTTTTTATTGCTGGAATGGGGAAGAAATGTTATGTTTGTAATGTAAACCCCTAAAAAATACAGCCAAAATAAGCTGTACTAAAGATAGCAGAGATGAAAAATATATAGTGGCGTTGCCATGGCAAAGCTGTTCTTTTTGGTGACAGGGGAGGCAGCTGGGAGGGCTCTTGCTTTTGCATGTGACCCTGGTACCCCATCAGTCTCAGGTCCTGTGTGACAGCACCCCAGACAGCCTGCCACCAAGCCTGCAAGCAGAAGTTTTCTCATTACAGCGAAAAGAGCATTTGCTGACTTGGCACCTTGGCACATCTATTGTCATCCTGAGGTGCTTCTTGATTGATTCTCTTGCCTGAAAAATGAGGGCAGAGGAACCAAAGCAGGACATTTTAAATATCCTTGAGAACAACCTTAAAGACACTTTACTGTGACTGGTGCATGTTTTAGAAATTCTGTTAGAATAGCAGACAACATACAACATGGCTTTTAACTCTATGTACATCACCACCCAGATGATCTCAGATTTTCATTTGTTGCTGTCTGTAAAGAAGTGTTCCTCATACCCACTTATTCTTTTAGTAAGCAGTGCAGTATTAGAAAAAAAGATGACTTTTTGGTTCTTCTCAGTCAGTGTACAGATCTGAATTCATTGTGAGCAACTGAGGGTGGTTTATGTGTGCAGAAGTAATGGCTCTCAATGAATTTATGCACATGCAGGAACTGGTTTAACACAAACATGGCAAATGTTATTGTAATCTGTGCACAAGGCACTGATTCTTTATTGTGTTTAACTTGGCGGGAGACAAGATTTCTAGAAATTCACAAAGTTGGGCATGTGCAGCTATTTACCCATAATGTCTTATATTTGAAAGACATCAGTGTTCCAAATTCCAAAGAAACTTCAAAAAATAACATAATTCTGAAGTTAAGGGTTTTAAAAGACCAACTTATTTCTAAGGAACCTGTTTCCTTCAGTAGGAAGTTTAAAGTGAGTCAGGATGTGCAGTCATATACATCCTGTGAAACTGCAAGATTTTCAGGAATTTTTAGCTATTAATGTAGTTATAAAACTTGGTTGACTGTGTTTTTTAAATAATTGCATTGAAATTGAGGCATATTGATTTAATTGCCATTGTGGCATATTAAGGGCCTGCAGGAGTGGCAATGAATAATTATCTTTGTCAGATTATACCCATTTCTATGATTGGCAAATGAAAAACTCATTTATTTATTTATTGTTTTTTCCAGAAGCCTGAGTAGTTAAGTGTAAATCATTGCATCTGAAAAACAAGCTCAGAAAGAGGCACCCAGTTGCAGTTGACTTACTTCTAAAAAGACCTTCAGGGCTTCGTTGTTGTAGGGAAATACTAGCAATTAATGTGAAAGCTAGTAAGCACATGTCTGTCTAAGGTTATTAAATGAAACATAGATGGGTTTTATTAGTTGCTAGTTGTACCCAGGAACACAAACAGTGAAATGTAGTACTTAAAATAAATTGTCATCTTACAAATACCATTTGAGAAATAATTGTTGTCTCTGAAATGGTTAACCATAATAATAAATTTTACTTTTTCACTTCTTCATGGTATTTTGGAATTAATTAACTATGTAAAAGTAAAGTATGATTTTGTGATTGAATCAAATATCTGTTAATGCCAAGATCTTTCTTGGTAGAAGAAAGGTCTGCTTCCTTTGATACTCATTTTTAGCAAACCAGGAAATATGTTTGTTTTGTACATAACATTTTTTGCACAGGAAACTGTGGTTTTGTAATGATCAGTATGAACATAGGGAGCAGGGCTGTGCTCCAGTTATTTCGTAACTGTAGTAGCATAAAGAAAATTCCCTAGCAGACAGACCCCACAGCCTGCTGGACAAATATATTATCTTGTTGAAATAGATCTTCCAAACAGTGATCTTGGGCTTAACACGCACATATGTTTGATGTTTTAATGTGGGTCTTGACATGCATTAACTGTGAGAAACACTACAAAGATGTTCTGCAAAAACTTGAGAGCATCTCTTAGTAAAGTGTTAGGCTGTTGCAGATGATGTTTCATATCCCAGGTTCTTCAGTTCTGTCCACAATATCATATGGAATAGAAATGCCTTTTCTTCCACTTCTGAATTGGAAAAGAAACTGCTCTTGACTATTTGGTTGTGGTTTTCTTGCATAACTCCTTTTCCTTTTCCTACCAGTATTTAATAGGGCATATCTGGCTTTATCTGTGGTTTTACTTATATTCCTAACACACTTTAAATATCTTACTCTTTGTTTTGGTTTGCATGGTGTGGTTTTCTATTTTTTTCTTTTTTTACTTTACGATTTATTGATATTCTGTGATCTTTTTAGCTTCTCTTATCAGTTACTTGCATTATAAATGTTCACCCTGCCTTCAGTGCCATTAGTTGCCTTGTTCCCTATGTATAGAATATTGAATGTTTTATCAGTGCTTTCACTTTTTGTTTTAATGGCTTCACTTTTGCATTAGTATATGTTCTCATTTTGCAATGTTGATACGTGGAAAATTCAGCTGGCATACTGACAGCTTACAAGGAAAAATAGTGACTTCTAAAGTTTTACCATCTTTAAGATAAAACTATGTATCTTTCTGAAAGATAATTAAATTAATTTTCTGGGAAAAAAAGTTGTGATTTTTTTTTCCCTTCAATTTTCAGATCAAACACTGTGGTCCATATGATCCTTACTCCATATGAACCTTACTACTCTCACAGGAAAGAATTTCTTCCTTATATCCAGTCTAAACCTCTCCTGTTTAAGTTTGAATCCGCTACCCCTTGTCCTGTCACTACAGTCCCTAATGAAGAGTCCCTCCCCACCATCCGGCCCCCTTCNCATATGAACCTTACTACTCTCACAGGAAAGAATTTCTTCCTTATATCCAGTCTAAACCTCTCCTGTTTAAGTTTGAATCCGCTACCCCTTGTCCTGTCACTACAGTCCCTAATGAAGAGTCCCTCCCCACCATCCCTATAGGCCCCCTTCAGATACTGGAAGGCTGCCAGGAGGTCTCCACACAAGCTTCTCTTCCCCAGGCTGAACAGCCCCAACTTTCTCAGCCTATCTTCATATGGGAGATGCTCCAGACTCCTGATCATCCTCATGGGCCTCCTCTGGACTTGTTCCAACAGCTCCATGTCCTTCCTATGTTGAGGACACCAGAACTGCACACAATGCTCCAAGTGAGGTCTCACGAGAGCAGAGCAGAAAGGCAGGATCACCTCCTTCGACCTGCTGGTCATGCTCCTTTTGATGCAACCCAGGATACGGTTTGCTTTCTGGGCTGCAAGCGCACACTGGAGCCGGCTCGTGTTTATTTTCTCATCAAACACCACCCCCATGTCCTTCTCTGCAGGGCTGCTCTGAATCTCTTCTCTGCCCAACCTGTAGCTGTGCCTGGGATTGCTCCAACCCAGGTGTAGGACCTTGCACTTGGCATGGTTAAACTTCATGAGGTTGGCATCAGCCCACTTCACAAACGTGTCAAGGTCCCTCTGGATGGCATTCCTCCCCTCCAGTGTATCCACCCAACCACACAGCTTGGTGTCATTGGCAAACTTGCTGAGGGTGCACTCAATTCCACTGTCCATGTCAGCGACAAAGATGTTGAACAAGACCGTCCCAACACTGATCCCCGAGGGACACCACTCGTCACTGGCTTCCAGCCTGACACTGAGCCATTGACCACAACTCTTTGCGTGTGGCCATCCAACCAGTTCTTTATCCACTAAGTGGTCCACCTATCAAATTGATGTCTCTCCAGTTTAGAGACAAGGATGTCATGTGGGACAGTGTCAAATGCTTTGCACAAGTTCAGGAAGATGACGTTATCTGCTCTACCTCTGTCCATCAGTTCCATTGCCCCATCATAGAAGGCCACCAAATTGGTCAGGCAGGATTTCCCCCTAGTGAAGCCATGCTGGCTGCCACCAAGCACCTCATTGATTTTCATGTGCCTTAGCATGCCTTCCAGGAGAATCTGCTCCAAGATTTTGCCAGGCACAGTGGTGAGACTGACTGGTCTGTAATTCCCCGGGTCATCCATTTTTCCCTTCTTGAAAATGGGGTTATATTTCCCCTATTCCAGTCTTCAGGAACTTCACCTGACTTCCATGTTCTCTCAAATATGATGGCCAGTGGCTTAGCAACTTCACTTGCCAGCTCCTTCAGGACCAGTGGATGAATTTCATTAGATCCCATGGACTTGTGCACATTCAGGTTCTTAAGATGGTCTCAAACCAGATCATCTCCTACAGTCGGCCCAAGGTCTTCATTCTCACATTCCCTGTGTCTGCCTTCCAAGACTTTAGTGGTGCAGAGCCTTTCCTGTTGAAGACTGAGGCAAAGAAGTCGTTCAGAACCTCAGCCTTCTCCAAATCCTGCATAGCCAGTTCACCCGATAGCTTCCGGAGGGGGCCTGCGTTGTCCCTGGTCTGTCTTTTATTTGAAATGCACCTGTAGAATCCCTTCTTGTTATTCTTAACATCCCTTGCTAAGTTTAATTCTAACTGGGCGTTAGCTTTCCTTACGTGGTCCGTAGCTTCCCGGACAGCATCCCTGTATTCATCCCATAGCACCTGTCCTTGCTTCCACCTTTTATAAGCCTCTTTTTTCCTTGGAGTTTTCCTCAGCAGCTCCTTATCCATCCAAGGAGGTCTCCTGGCCCTCCTGCTGCACTTCTGTCTAGTTGGGATGCAACACTCCTGGGCTTGTAGCACATGATCCTTGGATATCATCCAGCATTCTTGGGCTTCCCTGCCCTCTATGGCTGTATGCCATGGAACCTTACTAAGCAGGTTCCTGAAGAGGCCATAGTCAGCTCTGTTGAAGTCCAGGGCAGTGAGTTTGCTGCACACTGTTTTCACTGTCCTGAGGATCTCGAATTCTACCATCTCATGATCACTGCATCCAAGGCTGCCCTGGAGCGTCACGTTTCCAATGAGCTCTTCTCTGTTGGTGAGCAAGAGATCAAGCAGGGCACTTCTCCTTGTCGTCTCCTCTGTTACTTGCAGAATGAAGTTGTCTTCCACGCAGTCGAGGAAATTTCAGATACACGATCATTAAAAATTTGGAGTTACTACTCTGGCTTTGTCTATGTTTGTCTGCTGTAAGAAATTTGAAGTCAAAGTATTTGTTCTGAAAATGAACGGTTTTTTTAGTTTCTACATAGTCTTCTTTTCAAGAGCAGAGTTTCTCTAGAAATGCAAGTGAATGGATATAAATTTGGAATTAGGAAAGGTAAAATGACTGTGTCATAAGATGTGAGAACAGCAGTTCAACTTTCAAACAAAAATGTTTGAGAGTTGATTTCTAAGTAGGCAGCAGCAAAGGAGAACTTTGTTTGGTTTCGTGGAGTGTTTAGAATTTCAGCCTCCTGTAGCCTGATATACACACACAAAATAGATTGTCACAAACTTAAGGAAATGCTACACATAATATATAAACAAGGGCTGTCTAGTTGTAAATTATGAAATAACTGATTTCTTAACATCTTACCGTTTTTTTGGGTTCTTAATCTGTATTCCTGCTTGCAGCTAATATTTGAGACTGAGCAGTGGATGTGATTTCTTAGTTAAGGTATACATCTCAAAGTGGTCTAGTGAGTCCTTCACTGTCCATTTAGCTGTTTGCTGTCAGCTGGTTTTTGCTGTCTCTTTTTCATCCTTCTGCAACGCTGTCAACTCTGCATTTTTAATAATTGTTCTCTGCTATTTCACTCTGCAGTTTGCCCTAAGACTGTTGATTTTCCCAGTTTCAGAACTTCTTTGTTTTGGTTGACTACAGTTAGAAGCTAAACTGCAATAGTCTTATTTTTAGTAAATATTCATATTTTTGTCTTGTATGTTTCTTGATTTTTAAAAAGAATAGACATTCTTTGGACTTTTAAGACTGTTAGATCACATAATAACACAGTGCTTCTGTTTGTAACTAGTTCCCAGTGTAAAATCTTTCAGTAAGCCCCTTGTATAGTGCTGGGAAAGAGATGAATATTTCAAATTAAGCTTGTCAGGATCAGATACAAGTGGGAGACAGCTATTCTAATACGTAGAAGAAGATACAGAAATGGGTGTTTCTTAAATTTTGTTTTTCTGTGCAACTTGCCTGTAGTGTTGCAGTTTACAAACCCTAAGTGATTTTCTTAGTTGAAGCACCTCAGTCTTTCATTTCAAGTTGAAAATTGGAAGGATATTTGCATATGTCCTTTTAAATTAAGTCAGTACATAAGAGGGCTTCTAATGTCCCACTTTTTTACAGAGAATTACTTTCTTAGGAAGAGATAGATTTATGCACCCTAATCAGTGATTTAGCCTAACAGATTGTGCTGTTCTTTGCAGCTTACTAAGTTCTCTACCATACTACTTGAAATACCACTTATATAATATTGATATTTCATTAACAAGCACAGCAAAACCAGTCTGGGACTTAACAAGGAATGTAATTCATAGGAAACACTTGTGTCACTTTCCACAACACGTGGACAACATGAAGGATTACCAGCACAGGATGGCTCTAGTCAGATACATTACATTTTTCCTGTCTTGCTGTCTCATAGTTTCACATCAAAACTATTCTTAAGTATTACGTAATTCTAATTTTATTACATGTCATTCATATTTGTATTGCATTTACTCCTTTTCCCTTTTATTTACTTACACACCCCAAAAACATCTGGAGTTCATTTTCATAAGAGATCATCAAATTTACATCAGTCTTTTAAGCATCTGTGTCAATATACTGTAATGGCTTTACTATCATGCTGCAATTCAGAACTCAGTTGTCTCTTTAGTGAATACTGCAGCTACTGGAGTAATCACTGTACCTGAATTAGTTAACTTTTTTAAAAACAAAGACCAAATAAATACCTTCAGACTTTCACAAACCTAAAAAAAAAATGTGCCTATGCTCCTGCAAAATTATTCCCACCAGTCAGTGACTGTCTTCTCCAAGGCTTTTAATATAAATGCAAGGGAAGCATTACAAAAGAACAAGTCCTTGACTGCTGTTCAAAACTGCTTACAAACATGAATATTATAAAACTAGCAGAATAGCAATTACAGTCTGTTTAGAATATTAATGTGCTACTTTGCATGAAGTAAGCCTTTGTTATGAGTTCATTTTATAGGTGAGCCAGTATGTATTGTTTTCAGTATGAAATATGACAGTGGTATTAATGAAGTCTCGTTGCACGTATTTCTATCTCTTAATATGCAATTAAGCACAGTTTTAAATCCTAAGATAAATCATGCTGCACACTGCAAGAGGAGCAAATTAAAAATTACTCTTAAGTATTTTGTCATTATTCTTTTTCTTCAGTTAGTGTAAAAAGGTGGTGCTAGCTATTGTAGACCTAGATTTTGAAGATGGGTTATTTTAATTTTTACTCATAACTGTAATGAATGATTAAATTTCTAACCTTTAAGAGTTGAGTTCTTTAAATTTGGTGTCATTTACCAAGTACGGAAGATAGGTTCTATCTATTATTACCTTGAAGAACAACTGTTCCAAAGCATTATTAGGATTAAGAGGTAAACTGGTAAAGATACAGATGGTAAATTGTAGCTGACTTGGTCATGTGGTAATGTCTTCTCAGAAAATGTGTAACAGACTAGAAGGGGTTTGGATAAAACCAATAGACTTGCAAGGTTTGTAGAGTCATCTATTCTGAGAGAACGAGAGGTTGTGATTTGGAGAGGAAACAGCGTATAAACAAGTGTGTGATATAAAAAGATAAACTAAGTTTTTTTCTGTTACATTTCGTTATGCAAGAACTAGATGGCATTGAAATTTTAAGGTAAAAAAAACCCTTTGCATCTAAGAGACACCTTTGTTCAAAGGTAATATCTATTTTCTTTTCTGATTTCCAGATCCTGCACAAGAACTTTCTAGCTACTTTTCTGTGTGGATGATATTCCATGAAAGTTCTTCTCATATGTGTTTTTTAATCTGTAATGGTTTTTCTTTTCTGCTTTACATTTTCTCTTTGACCTGTTGATATCACTGCAGTTGTGTTTCTCACTAAGGGAGTACATACAATATTTTGTGCTTCCCTGATGATCCACATCTAATGAATTCTAAAGGGTGAGTAAGAAAAGTAGATTCAGGAAGTACTGTGATTCTAACCTTTATCTTCTCAGAAAATGTCATTAAAAGAAGCTGCAATTTATATAAGTAGCCCTAAATGTGCTAAAGAATTCAAAAACTTCAGTGTTCCCTTGAGAAACCCCACTCAATGTTTCTGAATGTTTCAAAGCTGTATCAATTTTTCAGAAGGAGAATGGGGCACCTGGTGGCAAGTATGGGAAGACCAGATATGAGTGGAATAATTATTTCCTTGTCACAGTACTCTCTCACCTTCAAATAGTGCTTGTTGTTACTAACAGTGCATGTGGATTACTTCCATAAAATATTTTAAGTGCTACCCACCTGATCTGTTCAGCTTTTTCTGGTACAAATGTGGTAAGGAAGAGTACTGGTTGAGGAAGAATATTCTATTATCTACTCTTGGTGTTATTACAGCCCTGTTAATAGTCACATGTATTTCTTGTATTTTGCTGTTGTACATTTGACAATAGGGCTGTGTCTTAAGTCAGGCAGTATGAAGTTGATATTCAGATAGAGTTGTGAGATGAAAGATGTTCGGCCCAAGCAATGATGTTTTCCAGCTGATGCATGAAGAAGGCAGAAAGCTGAGTCTTCAGTTTCTTCTACCTTTTTTCCAGTATTAAGAAGAAATTCACAGACCTTTGTACTGTTGCTGCTCTTAGTAATTTTGAGTGGTTTCTAGAAAGCTGGATGTCATCTGCGTAAAAGTCATAAGGGGGAGTATTTCACAGTTCAGCATACTCTGTATGCTGGGATGAGCCTGCAGATTTTTTCCCATTTTGATCCCTGAGGCATTTCAGCCAGTCATTCACTGTAGTTTGATCATATGATCACTATATATCCTTTTGAAGAATGCATCCTTTGTTGGCTAGAATATTTCTGTTAACAAGGCCATTTTATATCTGGCAAATTCATTATAATACATCTCCACTTTTAAGCTATCTATTGAATAGATAGATTAAAAAAAAATAAATAACATAGGTTGGGTGACTTTTCATTTGGTTTGGGTGGTGAGGGATTGTTGTTAATTCTGTGGCCACATGAGAACTAGTTGATGAGTGTAAATGTTAAGTATAGAGATAATACTTAGGAACACGACAGTGGAGTTGGAAAGAAGTTACACTTATTTGCGTCATCAGCTTCTCCAGCTAATTATCAAGCTGTCTATACAAATGCAAAGTTATGCATAAACTGCCCTTCTTCACCAGTGTTTTTGTACTAACTTCAAGGAGAATTTTCCACCCAAGGGTTATTCATTCATCACGAGGTTGTTAGACCCAGCAGTGGTTGTGCTGAGACTCCCTGTTGTCAGGGTTTAACCCCAGCCAGCAACTAAGTACCATGCAGCCACTCACTCAATCCTTCTCCCCCAGTGGGATGGGGAGGAAAATCAAAAGAATGTAAACCTGTGTGTTGAGATAAGAACAGTTTAATAGATAAAATATAGTAATAATAGAAGTAATAATACCAATAATAACAGGGGAACAAAGAAAAAGCAATAGAACTCAGAAAACACAAGCTCAGCACCCACTGACTCTTACCCAGCCTGACCAGAGTAGCGACTTGGGCCTTTCAGGTAACTCCCAACAGTTTATATACTAGATATACTGTGCTGTGGTATAGAATACCCCTTTGGCTAGTTTTGGTCAGGTGTCCTGTGTATGCTTCCTCCCAGCTTCTTGTGCCTCTCCTCACTGGCAAAGCATGAGACTGAAAAGTGCTTGATCAGAGTAAGTGCTACTTAGCAACAACTAAAACATGGGTGTGTTATAGCATTGCTCTCAAATCAAAGCCAGAACACAGCACTGCACCAGCTGCTGGAAAAAAAATAACTCTATCCCAACTGAAACCAGGACACCTGTCAAGCAAGATGTACAGTTTTCACAAGGAGCACCTGCTAGTTTGAGTCTCTATGCTTACCTAGAGAAATGTCTTTCTCTATGATCATTTACCTATCAGTAAGTTCATTCTTTCTAATGACAGAGTGGGTGAGGTCTTTCTTTTTACTGAATATTTTAGAACCATAGTAAGATCCCTTGGCTTAATGACAATCACTTTTCAGAAGAATCCCATTGTGTGGCTCATACTTGGAGAAGCCATACTTTTGGGCCATTCCACAGGTACAGCCTGAGTTGGATACACTGAAATAATGGCATTAGTGTCACCCAGATGAAGGCCTAGTTTGAGAAAGTTTGATGAGATACCTACCCTCACACTGTAGATATACTGAAGAGGCCTGATACATTCCTCCTGCTACTTATCACCTTTTTTTTTGTTTCAGTTTTGACTATAACCCCTGCTGTAAGTGCATTTACTCTGTACATTTACTCTGTGTTGCAGTACAAGTGTGTATATGGCCAGAAGCTGTTCCATGTAGTTTTCCTTACTTTATTTCATCTTGAACCATTGTTAACTCTGTCCATTTTCAAGGATGGTGCTCACAAAGATGTTTCAAAACAGGTTTTCTTCTGATCCTGAAAACAAGAGCAGCTTCCTGTAAAAGGAAAGAAAGCTCTGCAGCTCATCGGTTCTTACTGCCTGGGTTGTTTTTCTTTTTTTCTTTTCATTTTTTTTTTT